>RWGZ01000948.1:5889-209865 GCA_009725065.1 Utricularia reniformis
AGAATATAATTATCCATATTTCAAATTCTTTAAAAATGCACAAATCAATTTAATTATAGTTCAATTTTAGAGATTTGAAATAATATTAAATAATTGGACTTTTAATTATTCACTAGCTATCATTTGTTATATTTATTGAATATATGTAAAAGATTGGGTAAATCATTCTGTTTATTAATATTTGAAACTTTTATAATGTCTATTGTATTATATTCTATTTTTCGAATTTTATTGAATTTATTTATTAATATAACATATTTATAGATTTGAAAATTTATCTATATTTATGGAATTCGTTGAATCTCCACTTTATTGAAAATTAAATTAGGTTTAATTTTTGACCATGACTAAGAGTCTACAATCTACACGCAAGATCAACCCTTTATTGGTAGATACATGCAATGATGCAACCCAACACTGGCCATCCGCCTTGAGAAATCGAATTCGTCAATGGAGAAATTGAGAATCGGTGGCGCGTGGAGTGAAGTGCTAGAGGTCCAACTGGATGAGTGGACGGTCGCGATGCTGAGAGAAGAGGTGTTGGAACTCATAATATTTAGTTTGCCGGTTAGAAAGAAATAGCTCCGACGAGAGGAAAGAAGAAAACTGCAGATAGGTTAAAATACAGCAGTTGAAGTGGAGAGAATAGCGAATTGAGAATTTTCTTGTATTGCTTTCACTCAAAATGTACAATACAACTGACCCCTACTTTATATACAGTTTGCTCGTGCTAATCACGTGACTAAAAACATAAAAATGATAACATGTTTCTTTCTATTCTATTGTAACCAATTGTCTCTGTGAACAGTAAGCTTCTTGGCTCTCTTCATGTGTTTCTATACATGATTCTTGTTCTTCTTTCCAACACTCCTCCTCAAGATTTGCATGTATGTTTTTCATGCCTATCTTGGACATTAGATATTGGAAACGCAATTTCGGAAGTCCTTTTGTGAACAAGTCTGCGGGTTGTTCCTTAGTTGCAATGTATGAAATTGATATTATTCCTTTTATTTCCTTTTCTCTTACGAAATGACAGTCCCTAGCGAAATGCTTTGTCTTATCATGCAATACTGGGTTACGTGTGAGCTGAATGGTGGATTGATTGTCACAAAATATCATGGTGGTGTCAATTGGGACTTGAAAATCCCTTAGTAAATCCCTTATCCATATAAGTTCGCAAGTAAGTGACTATAACGATCTGAATTCAACCTCTGTTGAGCTCCTTGCTACAACTGATTGCCTTTTCGATCTCCAACTTATGGGACTGTCTCCTAGAAAGATACATTGTCCTGATACTGATTTGCTTGTATCAGGGCAAGTGCTCCAGTCGCTATCGGAATAACCAGTGAGATTGAAGTTTACAGTTGTTGAAAGGAAGATTCCATATCTAGGAGCCTTTTTAAGATATTTTAAGACTTGAAAAGCAGCCTATAAGTGGCCATCAGTCGGCTTGTCCATGAATTGTGATAAAATGTGCACTGAATAAGATATATCGGGTCTTGTAAATGTAAGATAGATCAACCTTCCCACCAATCTCCTGTAATAAGTGCTATCAGCCAAAGTATTTCCNTGAGGTACCAGCAATGGGACTGCTGGGAAGATACGTAAAGTCTCCAAGATGATGTTGTGAAGGTATGGGAGCTTAGAGATATCTGATTCATTTATCAGACGATCTAAGCCGACTACCTCGTCGATCTCTTTTCGAGCTAGCTTCATCTTCTCGGGATGGTTCAGCAGAGATGCCATAGCCCATTCGATTGTTACTGATGAGGTATCTGTTCCCCCAAGGAGCATAACAAGTATGATTCCTTTGATAATGGTGTCTGTGTAGTAATCTGCATCAGATTGTTGCAGAGAAAGGAGATGATCGATCATGGTATTTCCATTATTTTTGTTGCTCTTTTTCTCATCTATCAGAAATTGCAATAAGGCGTCCATTTTTACTCCTAATATCTGCAGACTTTTCGTATGTCCCTTATAATCCACCCACCGTAATACCGGGATGAAGTCTGCCGGATTCCCAACGCCGCCGCGAGAAAAAACTTCTTTTATCAGTTCTTGAAACTGCTTGGCTTCCTCATCGTCTTGTTCATTACCAAAATACCGCTTCCCAGAAACCATTCTCATGATGTTATTGAAGGTCAGTTCAGATAACAGAGGACGCAGCATAATTCTTCCGGTCCCAGTATCAGAATTCCTGCAAATCTTATCCATTAGAATTCTGGTTTCGTCTTCTCTCATCCATTGGAACACCGCGAGTCTAGCGGAGGAGAAAACTTCAGTGGTTGTAAGGCGACGGAGATTGCGCCAGTGATCTCCGTATGAAGCGCCAACAAGAGTGGTGAAGTTGTAAGCGACGTACTTGCCGATGAGCAAACGAGGGCGACCTGCTAAAACGATGTCGTTCTTGACAAAGCATTCCTCTACGAGCGCCGGTGAGGAAACGACAACCAACCGACGGGTGCCGAGGNTTTGGCGGTCGATTTAGCCAATCGCGATTACAAAAAAAACGTTTTTTTTTAAAAAATTATTTTGGCAAACGCGAATGGTGGTATTTCAGCTGTGAGTCCAGATCTGTCACTGCAATATTAATTTTATAGACAGATTCATGTAGTTATGAAATCCATTTTCCTTGGATGGCAAGAAATTGCAGTACCAAAATGGCACACGACATTAGAAAAGTTGGACAAGAAGATTCAATATTTTCATCATCATCTTCTTCATGTCATAGTCATTTGTCTATTTGTCTTTTTTCTGTATATACGCAGCTTAGATTATTACATTCCTAGAAGTTTCAATCTAATTATCTTAGTCTGTTTGTAATTGGCCTCTAAACTTTATAATAGTGTAAATGCGGTATTCCTAAAGTTTGTAAATTGCATACGAAACCCCCGAAGTTGATATAATGTACACGGTGGGTCCCTAAACTTTTAAATGTTGTAAATATCATGCCGACAAAATTTAAGAATTGCGTGTTTGGCCCTCCGAACTTCCAAAACCGTTTATATTTGACTATTATACTCGTTGATATTTTAAACTTCCCCAAAATTTATATTTGATTTATTAACATTGAAAAGATGTTATGATTATCTCTCCAAACTTTGAAAATTTTTAAAATAACACATAAATTATCAAAACTACTTATACGAAAAAAGGCAAAACCCGCTATTATTCACCCGAGTGTAATTTTTGAAGGGTTTTGAAACTTCGGAGGCTTCTCACGCAATTTATAAACTTTGGGGGCATTACATTTACACTATTATAAACATTAGAGGCCAATTAAACCATTTTCTCCTAATTATCTATACAATTCACAAATTTTGAAACACCCTTTTATAATATTTGAATTTTCAAGACTACTGATAACAACAATAGTTATTATTTAAATGTTTTATTATCTTGTTTTATGGCATCTTTAGAAGGATTTGTATTTATATGAATTTTCAACATCTATACTCAATGACACTAATTTTTTTTGTAATATCATGTCTCGTAAACTCAAAATTCGATAGAATGAACATTTCTTATGTTCTAAAAATATAAGAAAAAATATCACCACATCACAAAAGAAGTGTAAGAGAACTTTGTGATAATAATTTGTAATAAATAATACAAATCAATGATAATAATTTAGATTTAATCTAATCTAAGATAATGTAAAATATAATTGTGCATACCTTCATGTTTGTGTATCATAATGTTCCATTAAGGGCTATTTATAGGTAAGATTAGAATGTACAAATTAGATATTTTTTATTAATATTTGAAATTGTATTACATGTATTGCATAATATTCAATTATTCGTATCTCTATTCCGAATAAAAAGTGTAATGAATATTTATTTAACAAAACACATTTTAAAAATGAATTCAATTTGATACACATTTGATATTAAATTTTATGAATATCTTTCTCTTATTTGAAAATAATTTTAATTCATTTAATAAAAAAATAGTAATATTTCGATACTAAAAACAGTACATCTAGTTACAAATAATATGATTAACATTGAGTTATTAAAAGAGAAAATTGTATAATTAGTCTGTCAACTTAGTGTAAAGAGTATGCATTCCAAATTACGAAATTGTAAGAATGACACCTAAAGTTATCAATATTATTTATTTTTAACCCCTGACATTCTAGCATCCGGTTTTCTGTAAGTTGAAAACATTTTGAAAACTCTCACAAAGTGCACAAATAATACCAGTTTGAAAAATTATACAAAATTTACCATTGATGTTTGAAAATTGTGTATAAAATATTAAAAATTTACGAATTCGTTAAAGTGACAATGATAAACGGTATTGAAAACTTGAAGGGTCTTATATGCATTTAATTAAAATTAGAGAAATACAAATGCATATTTTTGCTAAAAAATATACAATATTTGCAATTTCGTAACTTGGATAATATATATTTTACACGGTCTATAAGTTGGGGGCCGTAGGCAAACATAATTTAAAAAATAGAAGAAATGATTGTTTCTTTTGTAGATTAATAATATAATTTATTATACAAATTATGATTATTCTAAAAAACATAATAACAAATATATAGCACAAATTAAACTTCTAATTCAACATGATTAAACTCTAAACCATCTAGACAAATTTAACATATATAACTTAAAAATGTAATTTTTTCCCATAATATATTCAATAAGTATCATTTGTTATATTTATTGAATATATGTAAAAGATTAGGTAAATCATTCTGTTTAATAATATTTGAAACTTTTATAATGTCTATTGTATTATATTCTATTTTTCTAATTTTATTGAAGTTATTTATTAATATAACATATTTATAGATTTGAAAATTTATCTATATTTATGGAATTCGTTGAATCTCCACTTTATTGAAAATTAAATTAGGTTTAATTTTTGACCATGACATTGAGTCTACAATCTACACGCAAGATCAACCCTTTATTGGCAGATACATGCAATGATGCAACCTAACACTGGCCATCCGCCTTGAGAAATCGAATTCGTCAGTACTAATTTGTTTGTTAACAAAAGACTTGTTCATGCTCAAAACATATAAGTCATTCCTCTGTTCAGCAATACCAATCATCTTCCATGGAGAGATCCCATGTATCCAACAATACTGATTATTCATCACAAAACAAAAATCAGAAGTTCTTATGAATTTAGAGACATATAACAAATTATACTGGAAGCATGGTATGTATAGAACATCTGATAGAGTTAAATTATCACATATGGTCACAGTACCAATCCAGCAGATACTTACTTCATCCCCAGTGGGTAGTTTAACAACCATGTCAGGTCACTGTCTCATATTAGAAAATAAATCTTTATCATAACACATATGTTCAGTAGCTCCTAAATCAATTATCCACGAATTCATATTCATTTTACCAAGCATGCTGAAAGCTTCATAGTTTGTAATTCCAGAAAGAGAGAGATGTTTACCCTCAATAGAGTGTTCTGATTTTCTTTCCTTTTGGTGAGCAAGTGTGACAATATTAGCAGTTGGGGTGTGGCTGGCAGTGGGATCAGTGGGCTGTGGTATGTTCAGAAGGGATTACAAACGCTCCATTTGTTCAGCAGTTAGTCCCGGTATGTGAACATTGGGCATATGGACAGATTCTGCAGAGACTTGATTAGAGGAGGAATACCCTTTTCTCTTTCCCTTTGAACTTGTAATCTGCTGGAAAACCGACCAATTTGTAACATTGTTCTTTCGTATGACCTTTCTTCTTGCAATAATTACAGAAGAGGTCCCTCTTATCCATTGACTTGTCATACATGACAGCAATATCATTGTTCGAAGGAGTGACAATAACATATACTTTCCTCTGTGATTCTTCTAGCATTATGATGTTATATGCTTCATCCAAAGAGGGAAAGAGCTTCTGAGCAATAAGTTGTGACCGGATTGCCGAGAAGGAGTCATTGAGTCCATTAAGAAACGTAAAGACTTGATTCTTCTGCTGCAGGGTCATGAAGTATTCGAAGCATTCTTGGGAGCATTTTCCACAAAAACAATGTGGGTCAGCACGGTAATTTCCAAGTTCTTCCTAGAGTGCAGATAGCTCTGTGTAGTAATCAAATATCGAACGTCCTCTTTGCTTGACATTGCAAATTTCAGAGGATAGATGACATACCCGGTTGTCGTCTGGTCGAGAAAAGCGTTTTTCTACAGTCTCCTAGATTCTTTTAGCCGACGGAATGTAAAATACAGTCTGAGCTAGAGACTGCTCCATTGATTTTATAAGCCAAGAGACAATCAAGTCATTACAACGTTTCCATTTAGGATAGTCGGAATGATTCATTTTGGGTTCATTGATTGAGCCATCAATGAATCCCATCTTGTTCCAAATCGAAAGTGCTAACATGAACTAGCGGCATCATAGAACATAGTTGTTGCCATTAAGTGTGGGACTGATTGTTACCAAAGAGAGATGTATGTGAAAAGGAGAGTTCACATCCTATGCTTCCGTGAGAGCAGCAACTCCAGTAGCTTCAATGGTGCTGTTATTTCGAAGGGTAACGTTCTTGTCGTCGTCGCTTTGCTCCGATACCATGTTGGAACTCATAATATTTAGTTTGCTGGTTAGAAGGAAATAGCTCCGACGAGAGGAAAGAATAAAAATGCAGATAGATTAAAATGCAGAAATTGAAGTGGAGAGAATAGCAAATTGGGAATTTTGTTGTATTGCTTTCACTTAAAATGTACAATACAACTGACCCCTACTTTATATACAATTTGCTCGTGCTAATCACGTGACTAAAAACATAAAAATGATAACACATTTCTTTTTATTCTATTGTAACCAATTGTCTATGTGGACAGTAAACTTCTTGGCTCTCTTCATGTGTTTCTATACATGATTCTTGTTCTTCTTTCCAACAAGAGGTTTTCCGACGATCTGATGGCTCCGGGCTTGATTGCATTAAACTTATATTCGCTGGGAGAGTGTTAAAGGACGGTGATGGTATGGAAAAGCTAAGCGAATTGGGTGTTAAAAACAATGCCAAAATATTGGCGACAAAGGTTTCTGTTGATCACGATGGCAAGCTCGTTAAAGATAAGTACTTGGCAGAAGAGGAACGGTTTAACAAGCTCTCAAGACTTAAGTAAGTGTTTTTGAAATTGATTATTTAAAATGGGAATTGCAGGATTACTTTTTCAACAGTTGAAGACTGGAGCGTATTTGATATCACGTTGGCGACCTCATTGAGAATTTTGTTCTTCTTGTTTTACTTGTATTAGAACTTTGGTTTTGATATTTGAATTTGTTCTAAATTGTAGACAGGACACCATTCTGAAGAAGAGCTTGACGAGGCTTGCATATGGCTTCCAATGGGACTTTTTTGGGCATGGAAATCCCACTTCCCTCAGCCATATCCACCAATTCATTTCCCATTCTACTCCACTCAAAGCACTGGATCAATGACCCAAGGACCAAGCTTACTACCCGATTCGCCAACCCATTTCCAGGACACGATCTTCGTCCTACCCCAAAAGGTACCAGCTTCATCGCCTCATCTTTCCCTGTAGCTTCGAATCGCTCTGGCTTGAACACCGATGCCTCGTCCCAGAATGCTGGATCCCTATGTATGGCCCAAGCATTGGCAATGACTATGGTGCCTTGTGGGATGTCATATCCACCAATCTTGCAGTCATTGGCAGCCTCATGAGGTACCAGCAATGGGACTGCTGGGAAGAGACGTAAAGTCTCCAAGATGATGTTGTGAAGGTATGGGAGCTTAGAGATATCTGATTCATTTATCAGACGATCTAAGCCGACTACCTCGTCTATCTCTTTTCGAGCTAGCTTCATCTTCTCGGGATGGTTCATCAGAGATGCCATAGCCCATTCGATTGTTACTGATGAGGTATCTGTTCCCCCAAGGAGCATAACAAGTATGATTCCTTTGATAATGGTGTCTGTGTAGTAATCTGCATCAGATTGTTGCAGAGAAAGGAGATGATCGATCATGGTGTTTCCATTATTTTTGTTGCTCTTTTTTTCATCTATTAGAAATTGCAGGAAGGCGTCNACGTAAAGTCTCCAAGATGATGTTGTGAAGGTATGGGAGCTTAGAGATATCTGATTCATTTATCAGACGATCTAAGCCGACTACCTCGTCGATCTCTTTTCGAGCTAGCTTCATCTTCTCGGGATGGTTCAGCAGAGATGCCATAGCCCATTCGATTGTTACTGATGAGGTATCTGTTCCCCCAAGGAGCATAACAAGTATGATTCCTTTGATAATGGTGTCTGTGTAGTAATCTGCATCAGATTGTTGCAGAGAAAGGAGATGATCGATCATGGTATTTCCATTATTTTTGTTGCTCTTTTTCTCATCTATCAGAAATTGCAATAAGGCGTCCATTTTTACTCCTAATATCTGCAGACTTTTCGCATGTCCCTTATAATCCACCCACCGTAATACCGGGATGAAGTCTGCCGGATTCCCAACGCCGCCGCGAGAAAAAACTTCTTTTATCAGTTCTTGAAACTGCTTGGCTTCCTCATCGTCTTGTTCATTACCAAAATACCGCTTCCCAGAAACCATTCTCATGATGTTATTGAAGGTCAGTTCAGATAACAGAGGACGCAGCATAATTCTTCCGGTCCCAGTATCAGAATTCCTGCAAATCTTATCCATTAGAATTCTGGTTTCGTCTTCTCTCATCCATTGGAACACCGCGAGTCTGGCGGAGGAGAAAACTTCAGTGGTTGTAAGGCGACGGAGATTGCGCCAGTGATCTCCGTATGAAGCGCCAACAAGAGTGGTGAAGTTGTAAGCGACGTACTTGCCGATGAGCAAACGAGGGCGACCTGCTAAAACGATGTCGTTCTTGACAAAGCATTCCTCTACGAGCGCCGGTGAGGAAACGACAACCAACCGACGGGTGCCGAGGCGGAGGGAGATAATTGGGCTGCCGAGCTTTCTAGAAAGATGTTGGTATGTCCGATGAATGGGGAACTTGAGAAAGTGGAGATGGCCGATGAGAGGAAGCTCCGGCCATGGACTCGGCGGAAGCTTCTTCTTCTTGGGTTTTAATGAAAGGAACACAACAGATGCGAGAATTACCAGGAGTGAGTAAAACAATACAGAGCTTGGATCCATTTCCATGGATGACTGCGTTTCAACTGTGAGTCCAGATCTGTCACTGCAATATTAATTTTATAGACAGATTCATGTAGTTATGAAATCCATTTTCCTTGGATGGCAAGAAATTGCAGTACCAAAATGGCACACGACATTAGAAAAGTTGGACAAGAAGATTCAATATTTTCATCATCATCTTCTTCATGTCATAGTCATTTGTCTATTTGTCTTTTTTCTGTATATACGCATTGTAGATTATTACATTCCTAGAAGTTTCAATCTAATTATCCGAGTGTGTTTGTAATTGGTCCCTAAACTTTATAATAGTGTAAAGGCGATGTCTCTAAAGTTTGTAAATTGCATACGAAACCCCCGAAGTTGATATAATGTACACGGTGGACCCCTAAACTTTTAAATGTTGTAAATATCATGCCGACAAAATTTAAGAATTGCGTGTTTAGCCCTCCGAACTTCCAAAACCGTTTATATTTGACCATTATACTCGTTGATATTTTAAACATCCCCAAAGTTTATATTGATTTATTAACCTTGAAAAGATGTTATGATTATCTCTCCAAACTTTGAAAATTTTTAAAATAACACATAAATTATCAAAACTACTTATACGAAAAAAGGCAAAACCCGCTATTATTCACCCGAGTGTAATTTTTGAAGGGTTTTGAAACTTCGGAGGCTTCTCACGCAATTTATAAACTTTGGGGACATCACATTTACACTATTATAAACATTAGAGGCCAATTAAGTCATTTTCTCCTAATTATCTATACAATTCACAAATTTTGAAACACCCTTTTATAATATTTGAAATTTCAAGACTACTGATAACAACAATAGTTATTATTTAAATGTTTTATTATCTTGTTTTATGGCATCTTTAGAAGGATTTGTATTTAAATGAATTTCAACATCTATACTCAATGACGCTAATTTTTTTTTGTAATATCATGTCTCGTAAACTCAAAATTCGATAGAATGAACATTTCTTATGTTCTAAAAATATAAGAAAAAATATCACCACATCACAAAAGAAGTGTAAGACAACTTTGTGATAATAATTTGTAATAAATAATACAAATCAATGATAATAATTAAGATATAATCTAATCTAAGATAATGTAAAATATAATTGTGCATACCTTCATGTTTGTGTATCATAATGTTCCATTAAGGGCTATTTATAGGTAAGATTAGAATGTACAAATTAGATATTTTTTATTAATATTTGAAATTGTATTACATGTATTGCATAATATTCAATTATTCGTATCTCTATTCCGAATAAAAAGTGTAATGAATATTTATTTAACAAAACACATTTTAAAAATGAATTCAATTTNATATACATCATAAAATGTCTAACTTTATTTATTATGTAATAATAGATAATCACCCATAAATCTTTTAAATATAATATATATGGATTTTATAGAAATAGTCTCTTCAAACGTCTTCCATTCTATTGCTACGCGTACTGATTAGCTTTCTGGTTTGGTGGGTTTTTTGTGGGCATGGTGATTTTTAAAATGGGAATTGCAGGATTACTTTTTCAACAGTTGAAGACGGGAGCGTATTTGATATCACGTTGGCGACCTCATTGAGAATTTTGTTCTTCTTGTTTTGCTTGTATAAGAACTTTGGTTTTGATATTTGAATTTGATCTAAATTGTAGACAGGACACCATTCTGTAGAAGAGTTTGACGGGGCTTGCATATGGCTTCCAATGGGACTTTTTTGGGCAGGGAAGTCCCACTTCCCTCAGCCATATCCACCAATTCATTTCCCATTCTACTCCACTCAAAGCACTGGATCAATGACCCAAGGACCAAGCTTACCACCCGATTCGCCAACCCATTTCCAGGACACGATCTTCGTCCTACCCCAAAAGGTACCAGCTTCATCGCCTCATCTTTCCCTGTAGCTTCGAATCGCTCTGGCTTGAACACCGATGCCTCGTCCCAGAATGCTGGATCCCTGTGTATTGCCCAAGCATTGGCAATGACTATGGTGCCTTGTGGGATGTCATATCCACCAATCTTACAGTCATTTGCAGCCTCGTGAGGTACCAGCAATGGGGCTGCTGGGAAGAGACGTAAAGTCTCCAAGATGATGTTGTGAAGGTATGGGAGCTTAGAGATATCTGATTCATTTATCAGACGATCTAAGCCGACTACCTCGTCGATCTCTTTTCGAGCTAGCTTCATCTTCTCGGGATGGTTCATCAGAGATGCCATAGCCCATTCGATTGTTACTGATGAAGTATCTGTTCCCGCAAGAAGCATAACAAGTATGATTCCTTTGATAATGGTGTCTGTGTAGTAATCTGCATCAGATTGTTGCAGAGAAAGGAGATGATCGATCATGGTGTTTCCATTATTTTTGTTGCTCTTTTTTTCATCTATTAGAAATTGCAGGAAGGCGTCCATTTTTACTCCTAATATCTGCAGACTTTTCGTATATCCTTTATAATCAACCCACTGTAATAACGGGAGGAAGTCTGCCGGATTCCCAACGCCGCCGCGAGAAAAAGCTTCTTTTATCAGTTCTTGAAACTGCTTGGCTTCCTCATCGTCTTGTTCATTACCAAAATACCGCTTCCCAGAAACCATTCTCATGATGTTATTGAAGGTCAGTTCAGATAACAGAGGACGCAGCATAATTCTTCCGGTCCCAGTATCAGAATTCCTGCAAATCTTATCCATTAGAATTCTGGTTTCGTCTTCTCTCATCCATTGGAACACCGCGAGTCTGGCGGAGGAGAAAACTTCAGTGGTTGTAAGGCGACGGAGATTGCGCCAGTGATCTCCGTAGGAAGCGCCAACAAGAGTAGTGAAGTTGTAAGCGACGTACTTGCCGATGAGCAAACGAGGGCGACCTGCTAAAACGATGTCGTTCTTGACAAAGCATTCCTCTACGAGCGCCGGTGAGGAAACGACAACTAACCGACGGGTGCCGAGGCGGAGGGAGATAATTGGGCTGCCGAGCTTTCTAGAAAGATGTTGGTATGTCCGATGAATGGGGAACTTGAGAAAGTGGAGATGGCCGATGAGAGGAAGCTCCGGCCATGGACTCGGCGGAAGCTTCTTCTTCTTGGGTTTTAATGAAAGGAAGACAACAGATGCGAGAATTACCAGTAGTGAGTAAAACAATACAGAGCTTGGATCCATTTCCATGGATGACTGCATTTCAACTGTGAGTCCAGATCTGTCACTGCAATATTAATTTTATAGACAGATTCATGTAGTTATGAAATCCATTTTCCTTGGATGGCAACAAATTGCATTACCAAAATGGCACACGACATTAGAAAAGTTGGACAACAAGATTCAATATTTTCATCATTATCTTCTTCAAGTCATAGTCATTTGTCTGTATATACGTATACGCATTCATAGATTATTACATTCTTGGAAGTTTCTGATAAGGGAATTCCTTCTCCTTTTCTAAGGATTGAAATCAATTTGAGGTCTGTAGATTGTATACAGATTCTTGATTGCTATTCTTTGTCTTTGGCAGAATTGTAGATGGCACGATGGTTTACGTGGAACCGTAGAATCCCTTTAAAACCACGGGATCACGTAATCATTTTGATCCAAAGCTACTACAGATAATTTGTAAGACATGCGTTAGTTAGATTCAAGTGACCTAGGTTAATTATATACATACATTTCAATTATTAATTAAATAAATTGTTTATTGTTAATTATTTATCAATTATATTTCTTATAAATTTGTTTATATTAAATTGATAATTAAGTCACTCGCTTAAAAGTTGTGTAAAAGAAATCATAATGAGATTATCATGTGAGATTCTTATTACACACTTGATACTTTTATGTAAAATTTTACGGTATAGATTATTGAGAAAATAAATATCAATAATACGGTATATATTAACATATCTTGTGTCATTTGATTTGATCAAATGGTTGTTTTCATTGCCAGTGAAAAGAGCTTTCTAGGAGAAACATATGGATGCTTGTTAGAGAATAAGTTCATCGGATGACTCGACTACGAGAAATCATTCGGATATACTATTTAAGTCAACGATCAATTCTCGTAATGATGGTTGTGTAAATATCATTTGATTTGAAATTAACAAAGATAACTTGAATATTTTGTCTTGTATTTTCATTTATTTGGTTGAATATTCCAAATGGAATATTCATATACAAATAATTTGGGATATAATATTATATATTCGAAGTTAATTGATTAATCAATAAAGAACTCGACGTTCTCAACAGCATAGAAATAAATTTGGGATTTTGCAAGAATCAATAGTTTCAAAATCCTAGGTCGATGTAATTAGAAATTTGAAGAATTCAAATTGTCTATGAATAAACTTATTGATTAGCAAATATAAATTTATATTATGAAATATATGATATTTGCATTTCTAATTGAATGAGATCAAAGTTGTCTAGAGGAGTTTGATTACACGGTAACCACTCATTGAAAGGTTTAATTTATGCACTATATTTTTGCCAACACCTAGGGATCAAGGCGTGTTGCTAGACGCCAACCTTGATCGTTAATTAAATATGAATATAATAAGAGTTGTTAGAGATAATTAAAGAGTTTAATTTATCTGATATTTTAATTACGACCACTGTTGTTGGAAACATAATGGGTCACACAAAAAA
Source organism: Utricularia reniformis (assembly GCA_009725065.1). NCBI lineage: Eukaryota > Viridiplantae > Streptophyta > Magnoliopsida > Lamiales > Lentibulariaceae > Utricularia > Utricularia reniformis. The sequence continues at coordinate 19,647 of RWGZ01000948.1, forward strand.
GTGATATGATGATCGAAAGAGATACCAAAATTTATATTGTCTAATTTTATTAAATTGAAATATTCAATTCAATAAGAAATAAGTATTTCTAAGATTTAATTGGAGAAACTCTTTTTCAATTTAATCATGATGAATATTTGGTTATATATTTTAAACTTAATTTCTAATACATTATAAATTGTTTATAAAAGAAATTATTTGTAAAATAAAATAGTTGAGATAATCAAGTATGTGATACTTGATTATAGTAAACTGATTTGAAACATTTACAATGAATATTCGTTTATGAATAGACTTGAATTGACTTTTTCAATGAACTATCTTTTTATTATTCAATATAAAATGAGTTATTGATTGAGTAACCTAATCCTAACCGTTTACTTCATCTTCCGAGAGACAACTAGATATTGAGTGATTGTGAATCTCTCAATCTAATCTTCTGTCGAAATTATAAAGTCTGGCCGAAATGATAACGGGGAAGTGTGAACGAATGAGATTAATGGAAGAAATCTACATATTTAAAAGATTTGATCAAACCAATATGTGATAGAATTCTCACGCTTATAAACCTAATTAATCCCACTTCATTTAAAAATGTGGGACAAATCCAACAACATAATATTCCGACGTTGTAAAGATCTGATCAAGTGTGGATTTCCGTTAGAGGTCATCCTAATTTGGAGATTTGGTGCTAAGAGGAAATCGTTTCTTATCTCGACACTTGCGACCAACGAAGCTCATCGGATAATCAAATGTATGGTTTTTAATTCTTGGCGAATTTACCTTAAGGAATAGGAAAATTTTATATTCCGTTATGCACCGTATATGATACAAACTTATATTTTGATACACGAGTGCAATCAAATTTCCTTACGAATGAATTCACGTTCCTGATACACAGCTATCTTCTCAGGTCTTCTTCCTTGCAAAGCCACTTCCCAAGCCAACCGCAGGTATCCAGGTGAGATTCTTCTCTTTTCTTTCACCCTATCACGTACCAAGATTGCCTCCTTACGATTATCACAGTAATTGATCACACTTCAGATTCTGCCTCCATGCTTCTTTTATTCATGGCTGAGCACTTGCCGTAGCAGTTACATGTAATGGGCTGCTTCATAAGTCGGCCACTTCTCTTCTTCGTTTCTTCACTGCAGATGGGCTGAACAGTAATGGGCCTGCACACATACACAAAAATCTAGCATTAGATGCTAAACCTAGTCGGTATCTATTTTTAACGCACTCTTCTATAGAAAAACCGAATCCGAATCGGACTATTTTTGGATACCGACATTCCTCATACACTTGTTGGACACGAGTCCGTTTATTATATTTAAATTTATTATTATTATTTTTGAAATAATCATGATTTTAATTTATTATTATTTATATATATTAATATAATTCATTAATGTTTAAAAAATTAACGGTATATCAGTATTATTGAGATATAATATAATCTATACCAATTATTTCAGCATTTTACCGGTTTTAAACTTTATTTATCATATATATTTGTAGTCTTAATTCATTATTTTATATAATATAATTATATAAGTCATGTTAACTACACACATCTTTTTAGATTTTAAATTTTAATTAAAAAATAATTGATAATATTAGCGAGTTGGACTCGTTAACAAATCTGAATCCACGAGTTCGAGTCCTCGAATCCCCGTGGCACCGTGGCGGTGTCCGTTTAACATAGGTCGGTACCACCCCCTTACATTTTCAAGCTAATTATATTTAAATAATTTACAAATTTTAAAATACTGTTTTTATATTATTTCAAATTTTAGAACTACTGATAAACAATACTCTTATTATTTGAATGTTTTATTATTTTGTCTTATGACATCTTTTTGAAGGATTTGTATTTATATGAATTTTCAACATCTATAACTCAATGACATTAATTTTTCTTGTAATATCATCTGTNTTTTAAATATAATATATATGGATTTTATAGAAATAGTCTCTTCAAACGTCTTCCATTCTATTGCTACGCGTACTGATTAGCTTTCTGGTTTGGTGGGTTTTTTGTGGGCATGGTGATTTTTAAAATGGGAATTGCAGGATTACTTTTTCAACAGTTGAAGACGGGAGCGTATTTGATATCACGTTGGCGACCTCATTGAGAATTTTGTTCTTCTTGTTTTGCTTGTATTAGAACTTTGGTTTTGATATTTGAATTTGATCTAAATTGTAGACAGGACACCATTCTGTAGAAGAGTTTGACAGGGCTTGCATATGGCTTCCAATGGGACTTTTTTGGGCATGGAAGTCCCACTTCCCTCAGCCATATCCACCAATTCATTTCCAATTCTACTCCACTCAAAGCACTGGATCAATGACCCAAGGACCAAGCTTACCACCCGATTCGCCAACCCATTTCCAGGACACGATCTTCGTCCTACCCCAAAAGGTACCAGCTTCATCGCCTCATCTTTCCCCGTAGCTTCGAATCGCTCTGGCTTGAACACCGATGCCTCGTCCCAGAATGCTGGATCCCTGTGTATTGCCCAAGCATTGGCAATGACTATGGTGCCTTGTGGGATGTCATATCCACCAATCTTACAGTCATTTGCGGCCTCGTGAGGTACCAGCAATGGGGCTGCTGGGAAGAGACGTAAAGTCTCCAAGATGATGTTGTGAAGGTATGGGAGCTTAGAGATATCTGATTCATTTATCAGACGATCTAAGCCGACTACCTCGTCGATCTCTTTTCGAGCTAGCTTCATCTTCTCGGGATGGTTCATCAGAGATGCCATAGCCCATTCGATTGTTACTGATGAAGTATCTGTTCCCGCAAGAAGCATAACAAGTATGATTCCTTTGATAATGGTGTCTGTGTAGTAATCTGCATCAGATTGTTGCAGAGAAAGGAGATGCTCGATCATGGTGTTTCCATTATTTTTGTTGCTCTTTTTTTCATCTATTAGAAATTGCAGGAAGGCGTCCATTTTTACTCCTAATATCTGCAGACTTTTCGTATATCCTTTATAATCAACCCACTGTAATAACGGGAGGAAGTCTGCCGGATTCCCAACGCCGCCGCGAGAAAAAGCTTCTTTTATCAGTTCTTGAAACTGCTTGGCTTCCTCATCGTCTTGTTCATTACCAAAATACCGCTTCCCAGAAACCATTCTCATGATGTTATTGAAGGTCAGTTCAGATAACAGAGGACGCAGCATAATTCTTCCGGTCCCAGTATCAAAATTCCTGCAAATCTTATCCATTAGAATTCTGGTTTCGTCTTCTCTCATCCATTGGAACACCGCGAGTCTAGCGGAGGAGAAAACTTCAGTGGTTGTAAGGCGACGGAGATTGCGCCAGTGATCTCCGTATGAAGCGCCANCATTGCTTATTTTTAAGGATATAACGGTAATTAATAATAATGAATGGAGAATGTGTAAAAAGACAATGTAACCCCAATCTATAAATAGAAGATAATGATGAAGGAAAATGATCTATACTCTCTATATGCTTGATCGAACATATCTTTTGGTTCAATCTTTTCTGGCTTATTGTACGATGTTATTATAGTGTATTTACCGATAATTTATTATTTTGTCATTGTGGTTTTTCACTTTTTTTGGGATTTTATATGTAAAAGTCTAGTAATCACTTTTTTTTTGGTATACTTTTAAAATATGTACTATTACAACTTCCATGAAATAAAAGTGGGTAAGGATGATTTGAAAACATTGTGATAATGACTTAATTGGGGTACATTATTTATTAAGTTGAACTTTTGATTTCACATTTTTAATTAATTATTAGTCTATCATAAAATTAAACCTTAGATTAATTTGAAATAGATATTATAATTGTTTGAGATTATGATGGTTGTTGCGATTGTATCACGACAGCAATCCGCAGGTTTGAAACGATAAATCAAACATGTCCGTTATATTTTTATTGGATGATTAGTTGAAAAAAAATTGCCAATATTTGTAGTGTAATTAAGGTTGCTATTCGATTCGAAAGAACAAAACTCTAAATGTTCATGTTCGTTCGTATTTTTATTCAAACGAGAATTCATATTTGAATATTTTTCAAATACTTATATAAATGTTCATGTTCGTTTTAATGATCTATTCAAACTTTTACAAATTTTATATTGAAATTCAATATACTAAAATTGATTATTTAGAAAAAAAATTGCCAATATTTGTAGTGTAATTAAGGTTGCTATTCGATTCGAAAGAACAAAACTCTAAATGTTCATGTTTGTTCGTATTTTTATTCAAACGAGAATTCATATTTGAATATTTTTCAAATACTTATATGAATGTTCATGTTCGTTTTAATGATCTATTCAAACTTTTACAAATTTTATATTGAAATTCAATATACTAAAATTGATTATTTAGATTAAAATTTGAAAATTAAAAAGAATAATTTCATATTTATAAAGAAATAAGAAAAACATTATGCTAATTATAATTTAATATTAATTGAAAATATTGAAGAGATAATATGACGAATTAGAGATTTTAAATTTCTAATAGGAAAAATGACGACTTAGGTCCCCAAAGTTTGGTTAATTTGACAATTTTGGTCCCCAAACTTTGTAGTGGCAAAATCAGTCCCCAAAGTTTGGATAATTTGGCAATTTTGGTCCCCAAAGTTTCGTATAAAACTACCTTCCGCCCATTATAAACAATATAAGTTGAGTATAAATTTTAAAAAATTGATTTATTTTTTATTTTCTTTACATATCCGATACATATTTGTATACTCAGCCCGTCTTTTGAAACATGGATTTGAACTATAAAATTAGTGGAGGAATACATTTACTACAAGTATGATATATGTCATGTAGATTCATACTAGATATGCAAACAAATTGAGTTGTTGATCGAACTTTACGAGATGAGCCGATCGATGCTCAAGTTCGAGCTCATTTTTTTGAACCGAGACGATTCTCTTTGTGAATCAATAATATTTATATACATTATAGTATTATTTATATCATTGATTAATTTGAACTTGAGGCGAACCTAAACCTAATTCAAACGAATATTGTCTATTTTGGGCTGTTATCTAATCTTAAATAAACAGTTAAGTTCATCTTGATTTGATTGTTTGTACCCTTAATTCATACAATAAAAATCTCAATCCAACAACGTAAAATTAATTGGCCCATTTTTTTGCAAAATATTATGTTCTCTAATTTTTAAATAATATACTGAAAACCCTACCACGTTACATTTATATTTATACATTTCTGGCACCATTTAATTAATTTACATATATTTAATTATTTGCGGTTGCAAATAAGATAGTTTATTATTGATTTATGCACATTAAATTATTTGTTGAATTTATCAATCATACACCTAAATTTGCAACGACAATTAGTATGTGCATTTCAATAATAATAAATTTCAATAATAAATCCTAAATATTTTCTAAACCCAAAATATCAATAATAAATCATATCAATGATCCATTATTCATCGAAATTATGATAGATTATAAAGGGTTTGTTTGGTTCAGCTTTTTAAAATTGCGGTGTGGTGAGGTGTGGTGATATATGATGATCGTGAATTTTTAAGTATGTTTGGTAAAATTGCGATATTATGATCGTGATTTATGTAAAAATACTAATATATCCCTTATATATATAAAATAATAAATATACTTATATTATAATTAATAAAAGTAAGGGAAAATGAGTCTTTTCCAAAATCACGATGAGGCCACAGCTGGTTTTAACAGCTGTGATGATATCATGATTTTTTAACGATTATCACATTGTAATTAACCTTATGTTTTGTGCGCATTAAAAAAATCACGATTTCAACATCTCACCGCATCTCACCGCTGTTTTAATTGGGGTACCAAACAAACCCAAAATCTTCATTTTTTTATTGTTCATGCCACATTAACATATTAATTTTTTTGTATATACAATTTTATTGGTAAATTTACTAAAAAAGCTGGTATTGGTGTAATAAAATACGAATTTGTTGTTTTTAATAATATGTTTTGGTGTAATAATATGAATATTTACAAATTTGTTTTATTGTTTATAGGAAAATTAAATTGAAATATTAAACAATAATAATTATATATCACAAAATTAGACAAAATACACACTATCATCAACCAATATTCAATTGTCCACTATTGCCAATACTATTTCAATTTCATTTTCCAATCAACTATGACAAATATCTTTAACTATATCGATTCGAGAGTCGCAAACACAACCAATTCAATCGAGTACGTCTTAAGTAATGACGACATGGTGATATTACTTAATTATGAGCCCGTTAACTTCATAACGATAATCAAAATCGCCTTTTTTAACGGTCCTTGCCTTTTTAAGTAAGGGTATTCATAGAAACCGAATACATAATATTTTTATCCAACCGATAAAGAATTTTGAAAGTTGATTCGTTATTCGTTTTTATAATTTTGGTGTTCGGTTTTGATTCGATAAAAAAATTCAGTAAAAATAATAATTTGTATATTTAATTATATAATTAAATTTAATATTATAGTTAATTTGTTTATTTAATTTAATTTTGGAGAATTCAATATTTCAGTATATATTGATACTAAAAAAATCTTTATCTATCAATCTAAGTGACAAAATTTGGTCTTAAAATTTTTGATTTGTTTGGTATTCTATTTCGAAATTCAGTTCGATATTTAATTGTAAGCATATCCAAACGGGTTCACAAAAGATTCATAAATTTTACCATTTTTAGAATATATTGGACCGGCGGTTATTTTACTTCACGGTTCGACCGATATAACTGTCATTTGAATAATAGTTAATTAAAAATTGCAATATCTTGTTGTTGGTACGGTGAGCGATTTATTTTTTAAATAAAATAATTGAAAAAAATTTATCAAATAAATATTTTTTATTTAAATAAAATTTAACAATTAAAGGAAGACCGTTGGGGGGCATGCAGTTGTTCATTAAACCCCTACCGGCCTTATTGAATGCTGTTTGTTTCCATCTTTAAATCATCTTCTTCCATCATTTCTCTGGGTCAGGACTTCTTCCTCCGCCGCAACGGCCGCAGTAGATAAAAAAACATGCCTCCCTTAAAGCGTTCGATTAAGGTGGTATACCAGTATCTCGTAAAGCATTTTTTTACATTATTGATTGTACCGATCGCCATAGTCGCCGTCGTCGAGCTTCATCGTCTGGGTCCAGATGAGATTATGAGAATATGGGAATCCTTCAATTTAAACTCCGTTCAGATACTCTGCTCACTTTTTGTTGTCGGAATCATCGCTATTGTGTACTTCATATCGAAGCCACGGTCTGTTTATTTGGTGGATTATGCCTGTTACAAACCGCCGGCGACTTGCAGAGTTCCGTTCTCGACTTTCATGGAGCATTCTAGGTTAATTCTGAAGGAGAATCCGAAGAGTGTTGATTTTCAGATGAGGATTCTTGAACGATCGGGACTTGGAGAAGAAACGTGTTTACCGCCGGCGATTCATTTCATACCGCCGAAGCCGACTATGGAGGCGGCTAGAGGTGAAGCGGAGGAGGTGATATTCTCCTCCATCAATAGCCTGATGAAGAAAACTGGAATTAAGCCTAAAGATATCGATATTCTGATTGTGAACTGTAGCTTGTTTTCACCAACGCCGTCGTTATCTGCCATGGTAGTCAATAAATACAATCTCAGAAGTAACATCAAAAGCTTCAATCTCTCCGGTATGGGTTGCAGCGCCGGTCTAATCTCCATTGATTTAGCTCGAGATTTACTTCAAGCTCATCCAAATTCTAACGCACTGGTTATAAGCACTGAAATTATTACACCCAATTATTATCAAGGATCAGAAAGAGCTATGCTTCTTCCCAATTGTCTCTTCCGTATGGGAGCCGCCGCAATTCTCCTTTCAAACAAACGGCGAGATAACCGCCGTTCAAAATACAAACTCGTTCACGTTGTTCGAACCCATAAAGGCGGTGACGACAAATCATACAGATGCGTTTACGAACAAGAAGACCCACAAGGTAAAGTAGGCATAAATCTATCAAAAGATCTAATGATCATCGCCGGAGAAGCACTGAAATCCAACATCACCGCCATCGGACCACTCGTCCTCCCGGCGTCTGAGCAGCTCCTCTTTCTACTCACCCTAATCGGTAAAAAAATCATCAATCCCAAATGGAAACCATACATTCCCGATTTTAAACAAGCTTTTGAACATTTCTGTATACACGCCGGCGGCCGTGCCGTCATTGATGAGCTTCAGAAAAACCTCCAACTCTCATCGGAGCACGTAGAAGCTTCTAGAATGACACTCCATCGTTTTGGTAATACATCTTCATCTTCTCTATGGTATGAGCTTGCTTATATTGAAGCAAAAGGAAGGATGAAAAAAGGCAACAGAGTCTGGCAAATTGCTTTTGGCAGTGGCTTTAAATGCAACTCCGCCGTCTGGAAATGTAACCGGACAATAAAAACTCCGGTCGACGGACCTTGGAGTGATTGTATTAATAATTACCCTGTGTTCATTCCAGAAGTTGTGAAGCTTTAGTTTCTGGATTTGGATCAAAGAAACAGCAAAAAAATGTAAATCCAAGTTGTCTGAATTTACACGGTAATAATATGTATGTACGTTGTATGTATCTTATGTTAAATATGTTGCTTTCACATAATATGATCATATATCACTTTCTTGTACTTAATTACACATGCCCTAATATTTCATTTTGCCACTAATGATTATGAGTAATTAATATTAATTATGGCTGGTAGGTGACAAAATCCATATAAAATCAGAAAAATTGTCTATTTTGGATTAAATTAACCGTGTAATCTATGATAAATCATTATTAACATTTTATAAATAATTTAAACAATTCATTTTTATAAAATAAAATATTTCGCAAATCATTGTTTTTACGAAATGAAACATTTAAAGAACGATTGATAATTGAATGATTCGAAGGTTTTTTATTAACTCTTCATATTCAAAATGTGTTTGTCTCATATACAATCGTATTTGTTCGGTTGAATATAAATATGAACTTTTTTTGAATCTTTTCATGTTCGTTTATAATATGGGTGTAAACGGATCGAGTTGAGCCGTTAGTATTTTTTTAGGGTTCGGATTCGGCTCGAAATATACAAGGTGCGGGCGGTTTGGGTTAAAAAACCCAAAAAATCTATGATTCGAGTTTCGGTTCGATTGAGGTTCATGTTCGGTTCGAGTTTGAATTAATTAAATAATATATATTTTAATACATCTAATATAAATTAAATACTGCAATATTATTTGTTCACGAACCGGTTCAACTCGATTCGTTAGAAATTTGACTTTCGAGTTTCGGTTCGCTAGAAATTCAAACTCGAAACAAGCTCGGCTCTGTTCGAAAAAATCCAGCTCGAACTCGAACCTTAATCGGTTTGGCTCGAGACTTTTCACCCATAATTTATAATTTGAACGAATATGAATATTTTCATGAACAATATAAACGAACAAATATATTATTTTATTTATATTTAATAAAAATAAATAATTAAATATTAGAAATTTAAAATCTCTAATTCATCATATTATCTCTTCAATATTTTCAATTAATATTAAATTATAATTAGCATAATGTTTTTCTTATTTCTTTATAAATATGAAATTATTCTTTTTAATTTTCAAATTTTAATCTAAATAATCAATTTTAGTATATTGAATTTCAATATAAAATTTGTAAAAGTTTGAATAGATCATTAAAACGAACATGAACATTCATATAAGTATTTGAAAAATATTCAAATATGAATTCTCGTTTGAATAAAAATACGAACGAACATAAATATTTAGAGTTTTGTTCATTCGAATCGAATAACAACCTTAATTACACTACAAATATTGGCAATTTTTTTTCAACTAATCATCCAATAAAAATATAATGGACATGTTTGATTCATCGTTTCAAACGAGTGGATTGCTGTGGTGATACAATCACAACAACCATCATAATCTCAAACAATTATAATATCTATTTCAAATTAATCTAAGGTTTAATTTTATGATAGACTAATAATTAATTAAAAATGTGAAATCAAAAGTTCAACTTAATAAATAATGTACCCCAATTAAGTCATTATCACAATGTTTTCAAATCATCCTTACCCACTTTCATTTCATGGAAGTTGTAATAGTACATATTTTAAAATTATACCTATCATTATCAAACATAAATTTGCCTATTTTATCGATTGATATATCATATTAATATTTTTGTTGATTTTCTCGTATGATATGTACAAAATGAAATGTTTAAATCTCTTGTATTTTTTTTGTTAAGAAGCATAAAGATATAGTTCTTTTTTATGAAGTAACAACGTTCACCGAATTCTGGAATGATTACTAGACTTTTACATAGAAAATCACAAAAAAAGTGAAAAACCACAATGACAAAATAATAAATTATCGGCAAATACACTATAATAACAACGTACAATAAGCTAGAAAAGATTGAACCAAAAGATATGTTCGATCGAGCATATAGAAAGTATAGATCATTTTCCTTCATAATTATCTTCTATTTATAGATTGGGGTTACATTGTCTTTTTACATATTCTCCATTCATTATTATTAATTACCGTTATATCCTTAAAAATAAGTAATGTATATTATGATTGCGTACATGTTATAATTACCTTCAGTTTCCTTAAAACTCATATTCATCAGTGACTCATCTAACCTACTCTGAGTCCATAAAAAATGATCAATTTTACATCATGCAACCTTGATTGGACTAGCTATGGAGACAACTATATTACTTGGAATATTATCATTTCTATGTCTAGTGTCCATGGGTCGAGCCACATCATGTTCGTTCATCTTAGGTGGAACTTGTCTTTCTTAGATCGAGTTATGCTTTAGCTAAGCAATTATCACTAGGCCAGATCAAATCTTAGGCCGGACTAATTTACTTTCACACGATTGAGTGTCGGTGCATATAATTTCTTTGAATTTGTTTGTTAAGAAAGCATGTCAAAATATTTATAAAAATAAGATTCAAATAAAGAAGATACGGATCCGGTTATAAGGTCATCTCTTGGGCGCCTAGTCTGACTGAGCGTCCAACTGGAGTCCACCTCAGACTGTCTGAAAAGTTGGAAGGAAAGAGAGTGTCCCAGGCAGAACACTCTTTTCATCTGTTTTTATTTTTTTAAAAAAAATTTAAAATTAATTTTAAAATAATTAATAAATAGAAATATTTATAATATATTTTTATAATAATTTTTATCGATAATATTATGATTCTAATTTATTTGACATATAAAAAAATAAATTTAAAAATTATAAATATCCGGACATGGTTGTATAGATAAGAGATAAGTTATTTATAAAATTTAAGAATGATGATGTGTACAGAGAGAAAGCTGATGTGGAAGAGAGAATGGAATTTCTGGACGAACATAGTTGAGGATGGCCTAAGGTGATTTCATATATATATATATTTATTTTGATAAAATGATTATTTATTTTTATTATAAAGTATTCATGTTATTTTATTAAATTAACGTTAAGTGGTCCTTCTAATATTTCATCTTCAATCCGATTGAAAAAAAACAAACGGGCAGTAGATGAGAAGACCTATCAAATGGAAACGTTACACGTATTAGTATATTTGAAAAAAACATTATAATGATGACGATGACTAATATATTTAAATACTATTAAAGTGTATAAATTATTTATTTATTTCATTAATTCGACACATTCAGATAAATGATATAATATAAATACAAATGTGAAGAAAGAGATATTGAAGGTGAGATAAAATACCATAATGCCCTTATGAACTAAGAAAACGACATGAAAGAGAACCTATTTTATTTTCTAAATCGAGAAAATTGCATAAATTATTAAATGATTACATAACTTGTTTATTATTTATTTATTTCATTAATTTGACACATTCAAATAAATTATATAATATAAATACAAATGAGAAGAAAGAGATATTGAAGGTGACATTAAAAAGATAAAAATACCATAATGGCTTTATAAACTATGAAAACGAACCCGTATGAAAGAGAAATACATTATTTTCTAAATTAAGAAAATTACATAAATTACCCTTAAATGTTATGCTCCCAATTTACAAAATAGGTATACGATATTTGTAATTTAATAATTTAAAAACATGTCATTTACACAAACATTAATTAAGATGATCCTAAACATCACCCCTTATAAATCTCCAATGAAAGAGCCTTCAAAAACTTCCGGATTCTCCTCTGCCCGCTTTCTTTCCTCCATGTCAAAATCTGTAGAAATTCAGAATTCAATGGACCGGAAGAATCTTGTTGTAGTCTAGTACATAAGAGAAGTAAATCACATTGAAAAGACTTCGATTATTTGTGATTTCACTCATCTTATAAACTATGATTTTTGTATTTCTATAACCGTTAACATTCTCCCTCAAGTCGAACTGGTCTTGGCTCGATTCATACTTATTTCAATATATTCGGTAGTGCTCAAATAATACGTCAATCAATTTTTGCCGCCTAAACCCGATACACTTTTCTACCATTGATTTTTTTCATCTAAACCGATACAGACCAATCTGGAATTCACTTTACATATCTGATACCATGTACAAATATATGATTCAATGGATCATAAGAATGTCCGTGTAGTCCAATTTATAAGAGAAATACATCACATTGAAAAAGTTTGACAAACCGATTACTTGTGATTTCACTCTTATTATAAATTATAGTTATTTCCATGACCGAGGGATATATTTCAACAAAATCCACCGGAAAATGCCGCCGGAGACTGAAAACTATGACATATGCAGCACCTGCGCAGCTCTATCATTCATCCACGAGAAAAAAAACAAAACGTTGCTATTTTCTGTAAATTAGCTAACAAGCTTGTAATAATAATATTATTTTAGTTCACGCGACAGGGACAAAACTTGTAATAATAACATTAAGTAATATAAGAAAACAACCTCCTCACTCAGTTCTTATGCTGCATTCTTCCACTCTCGGCACCCGCAAATGGATCGATCACGACATTTATCACAGTCGGTTTCTTCGCAAAAAACGATTCATCGAGTGCCGATTTTAGCTCATCGGGCGTGGCACAAACATAACCTTTCCCCCCAAAAGCTTCAATAAGAAGATGATACGCAGCTTCCGGGACGAAAGACGTAGGTGCTGGATCATCTTTATAAGGTCCTGTAATTTCTTCGGGATTTCTCCGATCACCTCCGTAAACACCCCCGTTGTTAAAAACAATAACGATAACAGGAAACTCGTACCGAACCAGCGTCTAGAAAACACAATAACAATATATAAGTGTATAAAGAACGTAAAAACCGAATTTGTAGAAGAAAATGTACACGAACCTCGACTTCCATTGCACTGAAACCGAATCCGGAATCACCTTCAACTGCAACTATAAGACGATCGGGAAATGCAACCGAAGCAGCAATGCAATAACCGAGACCGATACCCATTGTTCCCCATGTTCCGGCATCTAATCTAGTCCTCGGCTCGGTTTGAACGAGTACCGAACGTCCAATATCCATAGTATTAGCTCCTTCAGAAACCAAAATAGGTGAAGGCTTTCCGGCTTGTAGAATAGTATCTCGAATAATTCTCATTGGTGTCGTAAAGTTAAAAGGCACGACGTTTTTCGCTAACTGTAACTCCATTTTCTTCACATTCTCTTTACGCTTATTCCTGATTGCTTCGATCCAAGGATGTGTTTTTCCGAAGCAAAACGGATCATCTTTAATCACTTTATTCATCATTTCGACTACATCTTTAGCATCACCAACGATCCCTAAGAACGGTTTCCTTATTTCAATCTCGTCCGTAGATATATCAACGAGTATAAATTTCACGTCTTTCGACCATTTCGGAGCCTCACCGAAGTGTAACAGCCAGTTAAGCCTTGCACCAACAACTAAAGCTACATCACATTTACCGATCGCTAATGATCTTGCGGCCGTAGCTGCGAGTTCATGATCATCGGGAAGCAATCCTTTTCCCATTGGAGTCGGCAAGAACGGAATCCCGGTACTTTGCACCATTTTCGTTAGTTCATTTTCAGCTCGAGCATAAGCTGCACCTTTTCCAAAAACAATCAAAGGTCTCTCAGCAAGCCTTAATAAGTACACAGCTTTCTGTATTTTCGATGAAGAAACCGTAGGAATCTCGATCGAATTGGTTCTCGAATCTAATGCATTTGATATCAATATTTCAGCTTCTGATTCATCAACAATTTGATGAAGAACATCAGAAGGAAGATCTAAATACGTGCCACCAGGCCTACCTTTCAACGCCCAATCAATAACACTGAACACAGATTCAGGGATTTTCGAGATATCAGTGGCTTTAACTGAGAACTTCGAAAAGGGTTTAACAGCAGCAACTTGATCAAGCTCTTGAAAATCACCACGACCAATATAACTCTGTTCACAGGAGCCTGATATCATAACCATTGGCCAACCATTTACAGCGGCATTAGATAATCCAGCAAGTCCATGAACGCATCCTGGTCCAGAAACGGTAAGCAAAACACCAGGGGTACGAGTAAGATAGCCGTAAGCAGAGGCAGCGTAGCCAGCGGATTGTTCATTGTGAAAAGCGATAAATCGAATACCCAAAGCCACAGCACGGTTAGCGAGTGAGGTTACGGGAATACCCACGACCCCAAAAATCTTATTGATCCCAGCTCGCGCTAAGCACATAGCAACAAGGGTGTTGCCATCGACTTTTTGTGGGTTGTTAATTTGTTCCACTTCTGCCATTGATGTCGATTTTGTTTGCAGAAATACGAGAACAGAGACAGCCAATTTGAAGCGTCAATTCACGAAAACCTGTAGGATAATCACAAATTCAACACGGCACTCGTTGCAGTGCACCGCCTTTTTTTATTTTCCGATCTATACGGCGCGCGATTGACAGTGCAACTAAAGAAGGATTAAACAATACAATCGAACATTAATCGTAAAAGGTGTTACCTTTCCTCTCAAAATTGGGGCTTTAGCCTTCTCAGAATTACTCACTCTGTTTTAGGGCATTCCCATTCCAAATTTCGCCGCCTCCCCCAATCCAATTCACACTTTCTTTCTTCTACAACCGCTGACAGAATACAAAGCAAAATGCTACTCAACTACTAATTAAGAATTTTCTTCTCATTTCCTAAAATAAATACATTAATTCTTAAACTAAAACTAAAATAATTCAATTGTTTTACAATTGAATAAATTAAATACATTTTTTGCTAGATTTAGATAATTTACAATAATAGTCCATTATTTGATTTTATTATTAAAATTGTCAATATGGCATAATAATACCATTTAAAAAAAACTATGATTATCATTTCAACAATAATAAAAAAAATTAAACCCTAAACCCCAAAAAACAAGTAATGTAATTTTTTATTTAATATAAAAACAATGATCATACCACACGACAAATAAAATTGATACTTATAAGAAATAAAAATTAAATGATAACAAAATATTACTCATTAAATAAATAAATAAATATAAATGGAGAAGCCATTTCCAAAGACATGCAGAGACTCGTGAAGTCGTAAAGATGGCAAATTTTTTGAAAACAAATTTACTAATTTTTTTTCATGGCTTTCCTCGATCAAATACATACTGTGGACCACCTTCGAATTCCAACATTTCACCGTTCGAATGAAAAATTCTAACATTTCATCATTATGCTGCTGTCCGTATCCCAAGGATTTGGAATTTTCCAGCGAGTGGATTCCTTCCACCCATCCCTCTTTAGATACGTGTCTCCGGATTTTTGAAACATACCCGTATCCATATTTACATTTTCAACGGTAATAATCACAGATATGGAGGCAGCGGCGGAGGAGCCTCTTCTTAGGGTAGATAACGGTGATGACGTTGAGACAAAATGGAAAGTGCTCAACGGAGAACTCAGAAAATTGAGTGGTATAGCGATGCCGATGGTTTTAGTTTTAGTTTCTCAATACATGTTAAGGGCGGTTCCGATGATGATGTTGGGTCATCTCGGCGAGCTTGCCCTCGCCGGCGCTTCCCTCGCCACATCTCTTTCTAATGTTACCGGCTTCAGTCTCATTGTAAGTTTCTTTACTTCGATTCTAAAACACCATTTCTTTATTTCTTTATGTTAATGATTCGTGAATCTTCATAGACGGGCATGGCTAGTGCTTTGGAAACTCTATGTGGTCAAGCTTATGGCGCAGAACGTTACGATAAAGTTGGAATTTATACTACTGGTTCAATTATATGGCTATTATTAACTTGTTTACCTGTTAGCGTTTTATGGGTTTACACAGAAAAGCTTCTGGTATTCATTGGTCAAGACCCTTTAATTTCAAGAGAAGCTGGAAATTTCTCTATATGGTTAATACCTTCACTGTTTCCCTACGCTATTCTTCAGTCTCTTGTTCGTTATTTGCAGATTCAGAGCTTAATTTGCCCTATGGTTATTAGTACAATAATTACTCTTTGCTTACATATACCTTTATCTTGGGTTCTTATATTCAAATTCAATCTCGGAAATGCCGGAGCTGCGCTTTCGGTTGGTTTTTCGTATTGGTTGAATGTGATCATGTTAACTGTTTATGTTAAATGTTCTGCAACTTGTAAGAAAACACGTATTCCATTTACAAATGAAGTTTTTCTTACTGTAAGAGAGTTCTTCCATTTTGCAATCCCTTCAGCTTTAATGATCTGGTAAGATTACGGCTTCTCGATACGTTTTTGTTTCGGTTTTCGTAGATTTTGAATGAGTTCTTAATGCAGCTTAGAATGGTGGACTTATGAGATAGTCATTTTGTTAAGTGGGATTTTACCTAATCCAGAGCTTGAAACCTCAGTGCTTTCTATATGGTAAAGCTCGTAGTTTTGTTGCGATTATTGCTTCGTTTTCGAAAACTCGATCGAATTATTTCGTTTATTCTTTTGCAGCTTGACGATAACGACAATACACTTCCTTGTTCCGTATTCATTTAGTGCTGCAGCGAGGTTAGTTTTAATGATTCGATTGTGTTTTAGTTTTAAAAAGTTGAACCGAACAAACCCTTTATTTTGATGCAATAGTACTCGTGTTTCGAATGAGCTCGGAGCGGGAAAACCGGAGAAAGCTCAAACAGTTCTATTTGCGGTATTGATTCTATCAATAGCCGAGTTACTTATAGCGACGACAGTATTCTTTAGCTGTCGAAATGTGCTCGGATATATATTTAGCAATGAAAAAGCCGTAGTCAAATACGTCAAAGAAATGGCTCCTTTTCTTTGCTTATCAGTCTTGACAGATGGATTACAAGCAGTACTTTCAGGTATGATTTATGTCATGGTTATTAAATTAAGAAATTCAAGATTCGATAAGTCGAGAGAGAGTATGTGTGTAGCGAAATTGATAAGAGAAAGTGAATTTTCATGAAAAAAGGTAGGTCAAATCAATGAGTTATCTTATAAATTATAACATTGTGGGATAATATTCTCAATACTCCTCTGTAAGTCGAATTGACCTTCGTCTGGTTCATACTTGCTTTAATAGATTTGGTAGTGTTTGAGTCATAAGTCGATCTATTTTTGTCTAAAGCAGTACGGACCAATTCGAAACCCAATCTATAGCTATGATACCATGTAGAAATTTAGGATTCAATGGATCGGAAGAGTGTTTGTGTACTCTAGTTTATAAGAGAAGTGAGTCACATTGAAAAAGTTAGATCAAACAAATTGCTAATGATACCACTTCTTTAGAAACTAGAACACTGTGAGCCAATATTCTCAACACTTTCCCTCAAGTCGAATTGACTTTCGTTCAATGTAGATTTGTTTTATCGATAATATTCGAGTCATAAGCCGATCTAGCTTATGTCTCATGCAATTTTTACCATAGTTATTTTTTATCTAAATGGATACAGACCAGTTTGAAACTCACTTTAGAATTTTGATATCAAGTAAAATTTTAGGATTCAATGAACCATGAGAATGTCCGTTTAGCCAATAAAAAGTTCTATTTTTGTTAGACAATAATCTCAAGAGTTTGTATAATATAAAGTTATAATTAACAGGAATTGCTAGAGGAGGTGGGAAGCAAAAAAGCGGGGCTTATGTCAATCTGGGAGCTTATTACATTGTTGGTCTTCCTGTTGCTGTGTTATTGGGATTTATAATGAAATTTAAAGGGGAAGGACTTTGGAGTGGACTTGTTGCTGGATCAACAGTTCAATGTGTACTTCTTGGACTCGTTGCTTTTAGTACAGATTGGAATAAACAGGCAATTGAAGCAAGAATCAGAGTTGCTATTGTTAAAACTGATGATGTTTCAAATCAATTGTTTTAGGATTCATAAGTTTGTAATAAAATTGGATTAACTTGTCATGGAGCTCAAGAGTTAAATAATAAAAAATGGGTCCTCCAAATTATGTATATTTTATAAGTTACAAGATTATAAATATAATGGGTGACGTGCAAATTTGGTCTTCGTAGTTTTCTATTTTGGTAATTTTGATCTTCCTATTTTGACAATTATGACAGATTAAGTCCATTAATTTTATTTGTGGCAAAATTAGTACTTGTACTTTGCTACATTTGGCAAATTAGATCCTCAAAGTTTTATGTTTATAGTAAATTTAATCCCCAAAGTTTGTAATTTTTCATTTTTATATAATACGGAGACTAATTTTTCCACTACGATCAAACTACATAGACCGATTTTGTTCGATTTCATTTGGAGAACTAAATATGAAATTTGAGGAGCGATTTTGCCAAATATTCCAAAATAAGAGGATCGATTTTTCCAAATGTTCAAAATTCGAGGACTGAAAATGCCAAAATAAATTTGGAGGACTAAATTTGCCAAAATGATCAAACTACGATGACCAAAGACGCCATTTTCTCAAATATAATATATTATTTAAGTAAAAATATGTAGGCATACTTATATCATTTATCGTTAAATCTTCTAACGAAATCGTTAATATTTTATATTTTATACACAATTCTTGACCATCAAAGTTTAAATTTGTATAATTTTTCAAACTATAAGAGCATTATTTGCGTATTTTGTGAATTTTGAGATTCAATCATGTTAACGCAAAAACGTTTGTCCACTTCACGGAAAATTTGGTGCTACAGTGTCAGGGGTAAAAAAACGGTATTGATAATTTATGGTAAACGGTATTGAAAACTTGAGATGTTTAATAAGAAAGTATGTTTTGAGCTACCTACGAATTTTCTCAATAAAAAATGACATTTGATTGATTGCACAAGTAGCACAATAAAAAATGACATTTGATTGTTTGTTTTTTACTCTTGAAATTCTAGAATCCGGTTTCCGTTAAGTTGACAAACGTTTTTCTATTAGCATTAGTGATCCTCAAAGTTGAGATGTATTATGTGCATTTACTCTGTGATATTCGAAAATTGACAAATGCTTACAAACATTTTTCCATTCAAAATTGACCTGTCATGTTCGAAAATTATATATAAAATATAAAATATTAATGATTTCGTTTGAATAACAATGATAAACGATATTGAAAACTTGAAATATTTTATATACATTTAATTGAAATTGGAGAACTACAAATACATATTTTTACTTAAAAAGTATATTACATTTGCAATTGGAAACTACAAATACATATTTTCGTATCTTGAAGAGCATGTTATTTACTCAACCCGTAAATTGGTAGCCACAAACCCATAGGCAAACATCACCCTTTTTCAACACTATTTCGGATTAAATGACTCCAAATCTATATTAGAATAATAATTATACATTTTTAAACAACTCAAAAAATAGATGAACAATGAACAGAATAAAGCAAAACTTTTGTTAAAAAAATAAATTCATTTATCAACATATAATTTTCATGAGATTAAATCAAACTATTATTAAACCGATCCGCAATCCAAAACCATATAATACGAACAAATATTTAAAAAAAACAAAGCCATATCACAGGCAAATATTTATTCTAAAAACAAATAATCTATTTATCTAAAAAATATGAAAGTAGGCATTGGCATCATCACTAGAATAATAAAAATCACCTGGAATTGCAATCTAATGCTTTGATCATTTTTCGACGCCAAATCGCAGTTTCGGGATCGAATCTCAGCTCCCATGTTGGCCAATAATGCAAATCCTGCTTCAATGTTAGCACCCGGGGCTTCCCGTTTAAGTGTATTGTTCGTACTCTCACAAACTCCCCGTGCTCGATTTCCTGCACCAAAAAATCGATCATTCTGTTTCTGTTTTTGTTTCTATTTCTCGTTATGTTTAAATAGATTTAATTTACCTTTGTGACTTCAACTAAAGCATCCAAATCTGGAGTTGCTTTCCCATTTACTTCAACAATCCATTGAAGTGCATATAAACCATATCTATGAACTGGACTTCCATGGCACCATCTATGAACAATCACGTTAAAAAATCCCTTTTTTATTCATCGAAAACGATGAGATTGTTGTTCGAATAATACCTTACGACGTATACTCCGTGACCCTCTTCGGGTAAGAATCCGAGAGCTCGAACAGCTGAATGTGGATCCTGAAGTATACATCCACACCAGTTAATCACACGAGTCGTTCCGTTCCCGTCTCTCACATCTGTACCCACGACAAGCTCGATTTCACGACTCTAACAAAATTGTAAGAAAATTTAGCAACTAAATTTCAAGTGATGATACATACACATTGTAATAGAGTACCTGACGAAAAATCGTTAATTCGAGCTTATCGACACATGGATCTAGCTCTTGGCATGCGTATTCGATATCGAGAAAACATGTAACGGGTTCTTTATTGATTGCTAATACCATATCTCCTTGTTCAAGTAGACTTTCGGCTTTGCATCCAGCTAAGCAACCTTTAACACGTAAAACTTGACGTCGAATCGGGTCTTTTTTTACTAATGCCTGTGATAAGTAAACAAAAAAACTATTTGCTTCTTCATTACAATAACAAGGATTAATGATCATGTTACCTGGATCCAAGCATCACTTAAACCGAAGCTCCGAGCTTTCGAGAGCAAAGTTGGATAAAGTTCGACTTCTAGTATTCGAACAACGGGCATCGGTCTTTTGATTCCGTTGATCAAGAGATAAGGGCCATTTGAACCAGATAAGATTTTATCAAGAACGTAGCTTATCGAGTGAATCGGGATACCACGAACAAATTGATGGTCTTCGGATGAAGTACAGCCATATTTAAGCTGTGTCGAAAAGCTTCCCCAAATAGCTTTAACTCTTCCAAGATCATCAGTCAGAACACCAGAAAACGTGCTACCGAAATCTGATAAGAAAACTTGAGATCATAAATTACATCCAAAACAACCAAAATGAAGATTTTTGATTCGCACCTGTATCAAGTTCGATAACTTCCATATTCGTTGCTCTGTATCTTGGACAATCAGCTGAGCCGATATTGAGTGCAGCAGAAGGGTTGGTTACGAAGGATTTTCGAGACGTTGCTTGTAGACTTCTACTTAACCCGACGAGGCATACGGAATCTCCACGGCGTAATGCAGGTTCTGGCAACGGAAGAACAAGAAAAATGAAATGAACGAACAAATGGAGTGTTAAAATGATAGAGTCCCACGTTAAAAAACTTGAATAAGTTATTTCCTATGGTACATGTTCCCTCTTATAAACAAATCCAAATCAAATTCATTTTCCAACGTGGGACAAATGTCATATAGAACCACTAACCTGGAAGAAGCTCAGCAGCATGAACTAACGAAGAACCTGGACCGAGAGAAGAAGGGTCGTATGCAACGAGGGCGAAATTATGCACAGGATGAAGAAAAACAACCTGTGAAGAACAAAATCGATTTGTAAGTACGACGAAAAAAATCTCCGATATGAAGAAGAGTACCTCGCCTGGAATTTCCATAGGATACGCAGCAAATGAAAGCATAACATCAGAAACAGATACCGCAACGGTATTCTTATCGACAGCAACTAATCCCATGTTTTGTGAGTGATGTATAATCAAACCAGTTCCGAAGAAATGCTGCGAGTGAACACCGTCAAGCATACAAGAAGAAGGCACATGAACCTGCAAATAAAGTAAAATAATATCTTGTTCGAAAACATGCACATAAAACTTGTGTTTTTTTACCTCTAACATTACAAGGGAAGGTTCAATGACATGTTCGGTGATGGAAGAATTTGATGCAGCAGCTTCTGCACCTTGAAAATCTACCAAAGCTGTCTCGTTTTCGGATCCCACGTCTCCGAGCCTCTCTTCTCTAGGTTCATGTAAGGAAAAGTCGGGCAATACGGAACCATCAACAGGCAAATCCTCCTCGACTCTTCTTTTTTTTGTTCCCGAGTCAGATTCGGCTGGAGAATGTGATCCTTCGCCTATATGCTCTGAGCTAGTTTCCATACTAGTAACATTATCCATTAGTTCTTGAGCAACAAATTCATCACTTTTCACTATAAGGGTGTGCTCCGCATCAAATGGTGAATCTAAATTGCTCGTAGGATAAGGGTCACTACGATTTCTATGTGGTGATAAGAGAGGAGAATCTGGTGGTAAAACGGGATTCACAGTCCATAATCCAGAACTGTCATTTCGACTGTATATTTGAGGAGGCGCATACCATTCATGACGATCAACGGTTACTAGGACAGACTGCAACCAGATAAGTTCTTTCAATACGAAACATATTCACTTAAAAAGGCACGAATGATCTCAAAAAGACACGAATGACGTACAAAACAATTATATCATGTTGGACTTCTTCAACTGTAAATTCAGTTAAGTGAATTTGAAGATTCAGCTAGTTACCTTTCTCCGATGACGATCCGTGTAGCTTATATACTCCAAAGGTACCCTTGCACCTCTGGATAATTTCGATAAAGCAGAAATGAAATCTTCAAGCCGAGATATGTCTTTACCATCAAATTTCTTAATAATAGCATGGCGTGGAACTCCGGCTCTAAATAGCATGTACCTGAAAATGAGTAATAAATCAATGAAAACTTGTTAAATACAAGGTAAACTACCTTTACTCTCGACATTTTAAGGAAACGAGAAGGGAAAAATATCAACATAACTTTCTTAATGTACATAAAAATAGAATGCACATACCCTTGTTCTGCAACATATACCAGACCGCACTGGAAACGGAAATTCCTAGCCTGTCACATTTCATTCCACACGTATTAAGAGCATAGTATAATTTGTAAAACAAAAATACACTAAGATAAATAATGTTGTGAATATAAATTGGATCTATGCGTACTTTTTGAATACGACAGCAATGAACAAAAAGGAAATGAGGACCATGGCTACAAACCTGTTGATACGAAAGAGCATGGATAACAGCACCGCTAACTTCAATAAAGTGATCAGGAGTAATGGAATGCAAATCCTGAACCTGAAAAAGAAAATACAAGGAAAATAAGGTAAAAAATTGGTCTAAACATCCTCCGAAAAATATATGAAATACAGCATCCCATCTTCAAGTTCACAGAAAGGGTAAAAATGAAAATAAAGCTAGAAATGCTCCATAAAAATCATATCAAACCTTCAAGTTCACAGTCAGTGGTTTCCCTCCTCTTTCAATCTGCAGTTCAACATTATGGTCAACACTGTTGTCGAGTAAATCCTCCATCCTTAGGAACTGAGTCGTCACCTGTCCGAGGTTCTTATAAGTAACTTTTTTAAAAAAGAAGCAAAAAATAAGCATCCCAATGATAAAAATGGAACATCGAGTATATTATTTATTATATGACTACACAAACTTCAGAGTTTGCAGTGTAATATTCTGAACTATCGAAATCGACAAAAGTCATAGCCAATACCCGAATAGAAGAATTTCAGTCTAGAACAAGCTAAAGGTAGAGCAAAGGAGAAAATAACTATAAAGAAGTAATCTTTAAGACTATCTTAAGTTTTCATATAAACATAATCAGAAAGACATAGGAAAATTCTTAAGTTACGTGAACAAAAAGTAGACAAGAATACCTCCCCATTCAAACGGACAAGCACATCACCTGGCTCCAACTGTTTATGTGCTGGGCCCTCCGGCACCTGAAACCAGTACAAGTTTTTTTCTGAGTTTAAATTAAATAAAAATAAACTAAAAATAGCTCCTGATATCATGTAGAAAACTAGTGCAACAAAAAAACAAAAGGAAAAGTAAATATTGGACGCACCACAGAATCAACAACAAGCATCCCTGTTTCTCCGGGTGGAGAAGCATGACGTACGAGCTGAATCACAGAAACAAATAATAAGAATGGATAGACAAATAAAGCGAAGGGACATAACAGTATAGATGACATGCTAAAAGAAACGGGCACCTGTTCTGTTTCAGATCTGAGCCCAAGTCGTCGTGTCTCATCAAATCCTTTATGAAGAAAGGTGCTCTGATATCATGAGTGTGAGTTTCAGTTAAGAAAGGCAAAAGTACAAGAAAATTGGAAAGGGAAATATTGTGTAACCTATTCAGGATAACATTTTTGTAGTGCTAAAGCAAGAATAATTAATACGTCAACTAATTTCCATGAAAATGTGCTAAAATGGGCGCTCAACGATCATAAATATTCTTCATCACAATACATAAAGAGAATAACAACACAAAGAAGTTTATACCGAAGAACATCACAAACCTGAAGTGTACCCCGGGGAATAGTTACGGCCTCCCATGTATAAGTGACAGCGTCTCTACCCTTCTGCAGAAACTGCAAGGCCCTGACAACCTGACATCAAAATCTCTAGATTCTTATGCAATGCTTCAAGATGTAATCAAACTATATCATGCTTTCTAATAAGTACAAAATTAAAAAAGAGAACTAAAATATGACATCAGCTGCAGTTCTAAGAAAATAGTTAAAATGATGATCTTCTCACACGTTCCAAAGGCAAGAAAAATGCCGAAGCACTGGACGTCTTGCTCCCAGCATTCAACGCGACTGCTCTCCCTTGCCAGTCAATTACAGGGGACCCACTTGAACCACCTTTGGTTCCAGAAGCTGCCTATTTAAGTAGAGAACAATAAAATAGTTAGATGTAAAGAATTGGTGAAGTATGAATTAGATTCAAAGACTAGCCCATCATCAACCAATGTTATTAACAATAAATAACCCTCAAATAATTACATGTTATGAAACTAGAGCAAAGGATATAATTTTTTTTCATGCACAAAAAGCCTAACATTCTACACAAATAATCATCTGCCATCAAAATAATTACCTGCATGTAGAAGGTGTTGAAGTCATTATATCCATCCCTGCAAAAATAGTATAACACCGCTAGTAAACATCTTAGAATCTCGGTGAAACATTAAAATAAATGACTATAAATTACACAAACTTTTTATAGTGCGGCGCATCTCTATCCAGACGAGCAAGGGTGCCTGCCAAAATGGAGACCTGTGTATTCAAAGAGAAAAACTATCTACTGAATCAAGGACGTTTGGAAGATAACAAAAGCTGGAGCCGTACAGTTAAAAACAATTACCCATAAAAGAAACATATTGCCTACACAATGAGTTACCATTTTAGAGACTTATATAAGCAAACTTGGGAAACAGCAAAATTAGTAGTTATAAGACTTCTTAACCACAAAATAGATATGATTTCGGAATACATTTCAGAAAGAAATAAATAAGATTTATTTGGGAAAAAATGTGTTAGTACAAAACCAACATGATGCACATACCTTCTCTCCACTATCATTCCCAACAACTCTAATTTCAAGCCCTACACATGCAGCCTCTGGTTCAAGAGGAATCTCCTCATAGCTAAGGAATTGAATGGCAGCAGGATCATACCGAAAGAAGCCAAAATCATGAACCTAAGAAAAACAGGGTCAATAACAATACTCTAATGAGAGTTAACATTAAAAGAAAGCTTTTTATCAATGAGAAGAGTGGCAAAAGCAGTATTTAACCAGACTTATAAAGAGATTACCCCTAGAAATTTAACTGCAGTTTGATGAAATCAAGCAAAAATGATATTCTATTTCAAGGTGCACTTTTAAAGAAGTCTATCCGAATTAAACCTTCTGAGAGTGCACTTTTGTATACGGTGATGAAATAGAAGTGAAAGTAATGAACAGTAACTACTAACCGGGTCTCTATATATCGGATAAACTGGAATTTCTTCACGGTTCACAAACATGGCTTCCGCAACAACAGGTCCTATACCAAAGTAAATAGAAGCGATCATTCACCCACCATCAATAAACCGGCAATTACATCATACGTCGGAAAAAAGAAAAAAATCTTACCGGGCTTGACAACGTGGCGGTTAGTGAGGATGATCCCACGAGACTTATCGACCACGAAGCCCGTTGCGTAGGACGCGCCGGCCAACTCAGTGTCGAAGGCACGGCAAGCGGTAGTCCGGAGGACGACGACAGCAGGCACAACCATGTTAAGTGCCTTCCGCCAGTCCTCGGTGGTTGCAAGATTCTCCTTAAATGGAGGGTCAATCTCCATGCTCAGATCCTCCTTCA
The DNA here is from genome assembly GCA_009725065.1 of Utricularia reniformis. NCBI lineage: Eukaryota > Viridiplantae > Streptophyta > Magnoliopsida > Lamiales > Lentibulariaceae > Utricularia > Utricularia reniformis. Next base: position 46,112 of record RWGZ01000948.1, read on the forward strand.
TACTCGTCTCCATCCCCGCTAACGCCGTCTCCGATCCCAATCTCTCCATTTTCAGTTTCTAACACCGCCCCAAATTACAAAAATCTCTATTCCCTCAACCTAATCAAATTCCCGAATTGAAAAACCAAATTCACGCTGTATATCAAACACGAACAAATCAAGAACAACTCGGGAGACTCTACCCGGTATATAATGCCGTTACGATGGCTTTCCAATAAGTGAAGGCTGTTCCTTTATCAAATATTTCCTTTACTTTTTTCCTTTTCACCATCACAAGTCAAAGTCAAATTGCCTACCATTTTACAGTTAATCCATACTGTAAATTCAGTGTACATACACCATCACAAAATCAAATCAAGAAACAGCTAACAGAACCCTTCCTAGAGAATTTTCGACACTCTTTCGTTGCTTCATTCCCACGTTTCATCTTCATTTACTGTTCAAATAAAAAAACACAGAATTAACAAGTACAGTGAAATTTCAGCAGCATGAACTGCAGATGAATAGCTAATTGCATAATTTATTGCTCACTAAACAGTGATCTCTATAAACCCATGTATCTGGATTCCATAACAAGTTCCAGAATCTCTTTAATACAAAAACCCATGTTTATACGATGAAAAATTGACAAGCTTGAACCATTTCATATTATTTAACGTAAAATAGAAATTATTCTGCGTAATTCGTCCAACCCATAATGTAGAACAAATCTGAGATAACAAGATTGACAACATTTTTGGGAAAACCCACAAGATATTAAGGAAATTAATCAGCCAGAAGATTACATGGAGATCAGATAACAATCATTTGGGTTTAGGTTTAAGAACCTGAAATATATTTATATTACATATTTGGATCAATATAATCATGGGCCACCGGCCCGTTAATTTCATTTCCCAATATTAAATTTCACTGTAAATGTGGACAAAGTAGTTTCAAATAAAATTTAACCGTAATTTTCATTTTTATTAATAGTTTTAATCAAATAGTCATATAAACAAAAAGAGTGATTAATTTACTCTTGAAAGATGTAGGATTGTTGTGGACTTTTTATCAGTGTTACCAGGATTCTCTATTTTTACAAAAATTTACGAATCGGATTCTCTCGGATTCGCGATTCTCTCCCGATTCTCGAATCGAATTTTTTTTTTTGAACGGATTTTTTTAGAAGACATAATTGAAAAAAATCAAAAAACAAATAAGAAATATAAATTATTATATCATAAATTTGCTAAGTTATGTAATTATTATCGATTTTTAATTATTTTATTAATTTTAAATTTTAACTAATTTTTAGTTTTTTTATTTTGATGATCAATTATTTATTATACTTTATATTTATAATTTGAAAATGATTAAAATATATTTTATCAATAATTATGATTATTTTTATTTATAAAAATTATAAATTATATAACTAAAATAATTATTATAAATATAAAATTAACGAATCCTTAACGAATCTTCCCGGATTCTCTAACAAATTACGCACTACGAATCACAAATCGTGTTGTGTCATGAATCGTGTCACGTATCGTGGTAACATTGCTTTTTATAGACAAACATGACCCGACCCGACCCAGTAACTATAAATACAACTCTCAAATATATATATATATATATATTGACTCATGTCTTTCATTATCTTTTGTGTACACGTCCATAAATTTTATATGATTTTATAAATTTGGTCCTTAATAATTCTTAATTTTATTAAATTTAGTATTCAAAGTTTTTTTAAGTTAGCTGATCCCTAAACTTTGACTTTTTGAAAAAATTAGATTTTATATTTTCTAAATTTTGATAAAACTAATCATCAAAGTTTAATGTATATGAAAAAATTGATCCATAAAGTTTGGGACTAGTTTTCCCACATATTGACAGAATTTGTTAAAATTGGGAAAACCCTATCGATTATTTGCCAAAATGGTCAAATACAATGATTACGAATGTCAAATTAAAGTTTGATGATTATATTTATCAAAATCATGAAATTTTGAGGACTAAATACACAATTTTCTCTTATCTTTTATTTTATTTACATCTTTTTGTTACTTATATGATACTACATAATCAGATGCAAATGTAAACAAAATGTTATTTTTATCATAATTTAACTTTTTTCATATTTTTTTCCGGTTAATATTTCTTTATTAATTACATTATATACAATCTAGAAAGCAATGAATTATTTGCACTATCTAATAATGTTTTCAATAAAGATAAAATTTTCATTTTCATTTTTGCTCATAATTTATTTTTAAATATATAATATTAAACGTGTCATATACATTATTTATGGTAGAGTATATTATTGAAATACTACTTGTCTATGAATAATTAATTAATAATAACCAAATTATCTGCATAGAGTAAACACATAAATTCACATACTTCTAGGATTTGTATATATTAATTAATTAATAGAATCTCGTGGTTAAATACATATTTTTAATTAGTTAAAATATTGCTAGCTTAAATAATGATATCAAGTTGTCACAGTTTATATTATTTAACTCCCTCCCAACCCCAAGCCTTTTTTACTTAAATACTCACCCCAAAAGTGGGTATCTGCTAAAATACACTGCACATGGGTAGTTTGGCAAATACCGACAAATAAAAGTAGTGTATTGCAATTCATTATAATATAATTTTTTGACTTTTTTGTATTTCCGGAAATAAACACATCTTCTAATTGAATTGACCCACATGTTCTTGGATTGAATATTCTATAACATTTTAATTAATATTTCACAAAATTTATGACTATTTTCAAAATATTGATTTCCATATATTTGGATAGTGTTTAGTTTACGAGAGAGACCACTTTAGCTTAAAATTTGTGAAAATGGCAAATATGCCATATGTTAAAATTGGGCTACACGCAAATTTGGTCATCATAGTTTCTTATTTTAGCAATTTTGATCCTTCTATTTTGACAATTATGGCAGATTAAGTCCTTTAATTTTATTTGTGGCAAAATTAGTCCTCATACTTTACAACATTTGGCATATTTGGTCCTCCAAGTTTTATGCATATGACAAATTTGGTCCCCGAAATTTGTAATTTGTAATTTTTCATTTTTATATAATACGGAGACTAATTTTGCCACTACGATCAAACTACAGGGACCGGTTTTGTTCGATTTCATTTGGAGAACTAAATATGAAATTTGAGGATCGATTTTGCCAAATGTTCCAAAATTTGAGGATCGATTTTGTCTAATATCCAAAATTAGATGACTGAAAATGCCAAAATAAACTTGGAGAACTAAATTTGTCAAATTGATCAAACTACGAAGACCAAAGACGTCATTTTCTTGTTAAAATTTAAGCAATATAAATTAAATAGTTCAAAAACTCCAAATTCTTATTGACTTTAGAAACAATAATAGACCGTGTAAAATGATGTATTCTTAAGTACCTGGTTCCACTTGTCTCTAATTAATGTTGACTTAACCATGATTTTATTATGCATTTGTATAATATTTTTATGAATATCATTTAAAAATTTGAAAAAAATATATATTAAAATGACAAAACTACATAGATTTTAAGTTTAAAAAAAGTCTATATTCGATCTATCAAAACTATTTAACTATGATTCACGAGTTAATAGTACTGATTTTCCTTCTATTTTCGGTGTGCAATTTTTAGAATTTATGTTATTTTTAAAAATTTGTATGTATACTCATTAAATATTTTTAAGGTTAAGAGAACCAAATTCAAGTTGATATTGTGTTCAAAATATTAAAAAATATTGAGAAAATTGCATAATTAGCCTCCAAACTTACGAGTTGTGTAAACGACATGTCCTCCAACTTACGAAATTGCAAGAATAACACATAAAGTTATTAATATTGTTTGTTTTTTACCCTGACATTTAACACCCGATTTTCCGTAAGTTTAAAACTATTTGAAAACTCATCAGAAAGTACACAAATAGGATCCGTTTGAAAAATTATACAAAAATTACCATTGATGTTCGACAATTATGCATGAAATATTAAAAATTTACGAGTTCATTAAAGTGACAATCATAAACGGTATTGGAAATTTGAGATGTCTTATTTGCATTTAATTGAAGTTAGAGGACTATAAATGCATATTTTTGATAAAAAAATGTATCATATTTGCAATTTCGTACCTTGGAGGACATGTCATTTACACAACTCGTAAGTTGGGGAGCCATAGGCAAAAATTTGTATACATACTCATTAAATCTTTTTAAGGTTAAGAAAACCAAATTCAAGTTGATATTGTGTTTAAAATATTAAAAAATATTATAGATAAACCTAAATGATTTTGGATCTTTGGGCCAAATATACAAATATAAATGGGCGGAAGGCAGTTTTGGTCCCCAAAGTTTGAAATTTTTGGCAATTTTGGTTCCCAAACTTTCCAATTTTGGCAAAACAGCCCCCAAAGTTTCATGTACGCAAAACCGGTCCCCAAAGTTTGCGAATTTTGGCAAAACCAATCACCAAAGTTATGTGCGTGTGGCATAATTGGTCCCCAAAGTTGTAATTTGTGGCAAATTAGGTCCCCGGACGAAAATTAATTTAGGAGCCGGTTTTGCCAAAATTCGCAAACTTTGGGGACGTATTTTGTGAAAATACGCAACTTTGGGGACCAAAATTGCCAAATCATCAAAACTTTGGAGACTGTTTTTGCCACTCGAAATTTTGGAGACCAAAATTACCATATTATCTAAACATTGGGACCCAAGTCGCCATTTTCTCAATATAAATACTAGAGATACCATTAAAACTGGTTGAATTAATGAGTCCAAGTAAGCTATTCCACTAAAACACCACTCATATCACATTTATAAATATTTCGAAAGAAAATAGTATTTCATTGCAATAATTCAAGTTTTAATTCTGATTTGTTGAATTTATTTCATTTTAGATAAGTGAGATTAATTAGGTCTATAAAGATGAGAAATATCATCAGTTTGATTTAATTTATTCAAATTTGCAGTCTTATCTCCTTAATCAATTTCGTTCACGTTTCGCAATAATTTTAATCATACTCTATAATTCAAAAAGAATTAATGTTTTGGAAGCCATAACATCGAAAAAGATTTCTTATTCCACATACATCATTATCAATTTCTTAGATTATAAATTTTCAATTTATAATCTAAGAAATCGAAATTAGAATCGGTATTTGATATTCGGTATATTAGTAACTAAAAACAACCTTTACTATCGTCACAAGCCAGGCCATTTCAGACAAACCTCAGAAAGTCTAATGAATACACATAACTCCCAGGTATACAATTTTAAATTAAATATAATATTTAATTTTCTCATGCCGCCTCATGATAATCTCCTAAGTCCATTTACCATGTGTCCAATTCTTTATTATAATCTAATTTTAAATATTATTTAAATTAAAAAATACAAAGTCCATACACTAACCTTAATCAATTTGTAATAACGTGTCATTTACCCTATTTTTTCAATTGTATATAAACAGCTTCAACTCTTATGTTTCCATCAACAAATCTGGTCCAAACATGGAGAAGAAGAGTTCTTCATTCGAGAAAAAACTCAGCCAAAAGAAGCTCACAACGATGAGCAACGAAGATCGAAAACGAAGCGTAGAAGCGAAGATGCGAAGAACTATTTCAGACAAAGCTTTGTTACCTATCCCGGATCCGAAAAAGAAGAAAGATGAGAACTGCAATAGATTCTTGATAATTATCGATGTTTTCGGTAGTACCGGACCGATCAAATTTCTAGTTAACGGAGATGATGATACGAAGATGGTTATTGATAAAGCTCTTAAACATTATGCTCGTGAAGGAAGACTTCCTGTTCTTGGATTTAACAACGATGAATTTGAGCTTCGTACTTCTGATATTGGATTATTTAACGGTAAATCGAATTGAAAACCCTAGTTATGTTGAAATTCATGACTCGATAGCTTGGGAGGGTGTCTGTACAGCCCAGTTCATAAGAGAAGATTCGATGGGTTTTTCAATGTATTTCACTTCTCTTATAGACTGGACTATACGCATACTTTTTCGGCCCATCGAATTCTGATTGTTTTGTATTTTTTGTGTGTTAATATTTTGATATTACAGCTTTGAAATCTTCGGACAAGATAAGTTCTTGCGGAGCTAGAAATTTTCTTCTTTGTAAGAAACCGAAACAACCCGAGATTCCAGTAACGAGAACAAAGACGATGGATGTTGAAACACGAAAGGGGAACAAGTTTCGGGCATGGATCCAGAGATCTTTGAGCTTCAAGATTCTTTCCCTGTGAGAATTAGATATTAGGTTTCGGAGGTGGTCTCGTAGTCATTTCAAGCTACAAGACCATGAAATGCAGCGGAAATATAATCGAAAATGAAGAACAATAGAGAAGCCGCACAAATGAAACTTCAAAATGTAAACCCTACAAATCATTTCATTCAAGAAATTTACATATATAAATACAACATATTTTGGGCTTATAGCCCATTACATTACATCCTAACCCCAATTACAAAACCCAAATTGTAAGCCCAATTGTGAAAGGCATCATATTCTAACATTCCCATTAATCTACATGAATGAAACATAAAGATTATGCCTTACTGTTATCATATTCTGGGAAATTATTATACAGACAATATATTTAATAAATGAAATTTTTAAATTACTTTTGTAATTATTTTTAAAATGTATTTAAAAAATGACTTAATATTTTTATAAATAAATAACTAGAATCGAGTCCAAAATCCGAAATATGAAAATATCAAGTTGTAACATGTGGATACAAATATTTGCTATACTATTTGATTAGTGGCTAAGTAATATTATTTATTAATAATATAAACTATTTGTTTGACTTCCGATTCCTATGTGATTGGGTGGTTGCAAATTGAATACATATTTTCTTTGTTTCTTATTATTTTTAAACCTTTTTATTTATATATTATATATTTAACATTTTAAATATAATACTTATTAATTGTAAATTCTTATCATAGTTTCAGAATCTTATCATAATTTGATCCGGTCCCGATCCAATAATATTCTAAAAATACGCTATAACTAAAACACAAATGTTTTCATATCGGTCCGGAATCACGTACCGGTCTGGACCGATACAACCGGTATACTGGTCGATACCATATTTTATTTTATTTTATTTTTTAAAAAAATTAATATTTAATTAGTTTTTACAGTCAGACTCGTAAAAACCCGGAAATCGACCCTAATACCCGGTACCAGGCGGTACGAAAAAAATACTGGTATCGAGCAAAATTTGATGTATCGGGTTGTATATCGTCCGGTACGAAATATTAAATACAACACATAAATGAAAAAGCAATGCATATTATAATTAAAAATTAATTGAGCCATAAAATATGTGTTTTGGTCATTTTTTAGGTCATCTGTCATCATTTTAAAGTAATTAAAACTCATAAGGTCGAGTTTTAGATTTTAGTTCTTTGTGTAAACAACTTGGACGTGATATGAGATAAAGCCGCATGATATTTTATGTGTAAAACATAGAAGTGAATGAAAAAACACGATGCTAGAGAAATAACTCTCAGCATATGAACTATAACGAATAAAGTTACAAAATGATTTACCAATCTAAGGGAATGCAAGAATTGTAAACTATTTTCAAGCATTTAAGGCCAACAAAACAAAATAAAATATCCCAATTTAAGGTCCCAAAAAGAAGATCATGCTTACCTTTTACTTCATTGTATATATAGACATATGTGGGAGTTGAAATGTCTATTGTATGCTACTCCATTTGTCATGGCTAAATGCCGTTAAGGGTCATAAAACCGATAACTTCCACCATAATTTGCATCTAACGTCATAACAATCGATCAACTCTAATAAGACTTTTGCATTCCATTGACTTTCGGGATACCTAATCTACGTCTCTTGATGTGTCTCAATCGGTACCTTGTCTCCAGGGAACTTGATTCAATCTCATCGAAATCGTTTAATTATTAGGAAGTTTTTTTGGCTATCGATCTTAGCTAGGCTGGTTTACTCAAACCCCTACATAGTCGATCCGGGGTGTCCGGTTCAATTTCTATGTGATGTAATAAATGAGGAATATAAATAATATTATAAAAAGTGAAACGAAATCAATTAATTTTGATATTAATTAGATACTTTTGATATTTATGTATAGGTACATCTATACATGTGGGCATGTCCCTAACACGTCACTGTTTTGTTATAATAAAGGCTGCTTGTTGGGTGGGCCTTTAGCAAATATTTGTAAGCTTTTTTGTTGGCTTCACATATATTTTGGATTTAAAAATTACTTTATTATTATGTTAATCAAAGAAAAAAATAAATCGATTATATCCAAAAATTAAAATAGTGAAATAAATATTCCAAAGTTTCAAAATTGCATTTTAAATCTCAAAATACTTTAATAATGTACTTTGAATTAATACTAATGATTTTTTGTCTATTATTCATTCAAATAACTTAATATGCTAATTTTACCATTTTCAAAGTTTGAATAACTTTTTAAATTAAGAAATTAGATCATGGTTTAAAAAATTGCTTCGAACCGACCGATCCGACTGAGAATTGGTCACACTAACGGTTCGATTCGAACCGATTCACAGTTTATTTTAAAAACCGGTTTTACTATGTTAGAAACCCGGTCGAATCGATTTTTTTGCCAAAAAACCGGTTTGTTTTTTAAAGTAGGTTAAAGATGAGTTTTGTGTCTACCAAGATAATAATTTTGATTCCTCTAATTGCTTGTTATTGTGGATTTTTACAAGATATACAAACATTTAATTTGATTTTCATTCGTTCATATCATTGTTTATTACTAATTTTTGTTCTAGATCTATAATCTTTATTTGAGAGAATATGGTTTAGATTAGTATTGTGATGTCTTCAATGTTTTTTTTACTTCTACTAATATGTCTTCGGTGTCATACTAGTAGTGTATATAAAGCTATGAGTTAGACGAATCGCATGAGTAGGAATTATAAAGATTGACTCTTGAATTAAGTTTGATCATTGTACTTTTGATACCTAAAACTCTAGTTTTTTAATTGCAAAAATAAGTGAAAACTTTTATTTCTATTTAAATTTTTTTATACGATCTAATTACACATTTTAAAAATTTATTTATAGTTTTTGTAAAGAAAATTATTTTGAAATATATATATTTTTTTAATATTATTTTTATTTTTTCTATCAAGCCTGTTCAAATCAATCCGACCAGTAGAAAGTATTTGCGATCCATCGGTTCGACCAGTTTTTAAAACTATGGTTTAGATACAAACCAGTGATCCCTTAAAATATTAACGTCCAACCTAAATGAGTTTTGATTTTTGAGTGTCAAATATATAATTATCAATCTTAGAATGCATAAATTTACAATTTTTTAAAATTATGGATCAACATGAGCGATAAAAACCTATGATGTTGAGAAGCTTCGAAACGGAAGCAGTGAATCGGCAAACTTAAAAGAATTCATTTTTCGAAGCGGCTTCAAATATTTAAAAATAATAAATAAAAAAAATTACATCCATAAAATATCAAAATGACAACTTAAAATAAAACCAAATGCATATGTTCATCAAATATTTTTAATTCATGAACATTTCTAAAGTATTTAAAAAACTAACTAAAAGAGTTAGCGGTCCATTCATCTACGTCTTCTACTAGTTCGTCTATCTCCGGTTCAACATTCATCATATGTTCTTCTAATTCGGGCTCATCAAGTGAAAGATTAGCAAATTGAAGTAATCTCATCCTAGTCATAAACTCGATTCCATCTCCAACTATATCCCACAATTTGGTATCACCTTTGACATACTCCGTAGATTTTCTAGAAGCAAGTCGGAGATTTGTATGAACAAATACCAAGTCTTCGGCACGCGAATGAGCTAACTTGTTTCTCTTTGAAGAATGTATGAATGAATAAGTACTTCAATTTTTTTCGCAACATGAAGAAGAAGAAACCTGTACATATGAATTTTATGAAAACATTGAATTTGTCATAATTAACACAAATAAATAAAAGACGAACCTGTCGAAGTAAACGTGTAGATAATTTTTGAAGGTGTGGAGCTGGTGCTCCATGCATTATCCACCAAGCCAAAGGCTCAATCGTTCATCTTTTCGCTTTAGAGTCATTTACATTAAAATAACATGAACATGCTAAGAAAGCAGCAAACTCATTATTCACCAATGATCTTATGTTATCATCGGGGAAAAGACACTTCATACATTCTTTCCTAAGACGATAGACTTCGGGATCAGATTATGGAGCAAGCAAACTTGGATATTGTTTATGTCACTCTTGAGTTGCACACATGAAAAAATGAAATTATTATAATAGAGCATGCCACATAATATTAGTAAAAGTAAAGCATTTACATCATAAACATAAACATTCTTACTTTGGGTTCAAAGAATATGCTAGAGCATGTAACGGTGTTATGCATTTCACACGTCTTTTCTCCAATATATCATGAACAACAACCCAAAAAAAAGATTGCTCTTCTGGTTGTTTTTTCTCATGTGCATATATTATCGCTTGCAACTTTGCTATTGTCATTCGCCATATCGGATAAACCATATGAAGACTCGGGCTATCGGTGTCAAACAATCGGATCATACCATAAATAGGTTCAGTGAAAGCTAAAATATAATCAATCTCATCCCAAAACGTCTCTTCTAACAATAATGCTCTAATTGCTCTAGCCTTATTCACATCATCATTTCTATAAGAATTTCACTTCTCATCAACAACCATTGCCCTAAAAAAACATCCAATTTTTTTGAATCTTTTCATCATAACAATAGCAGAAGCAAAACGTGTGTCTACAATGTGCAACATTTGCAATTTTGAGAATTGCTTAAATATAGCTAACCTCATTGAATGTTTAACGATGAAGTTTTTCACCAAGATAATTGAGTCTACAATTTTGTTGATCCAACTACACTGCGCATATGCAAAAACATTTTCTTTTGTATTTTTTGGATAATATATATTTTTCATAACGAGATTCACTGTATGTACAACACAAGGAGTTCAAAAAATCTGAAAAGAAATACATTACACATTAAATCTTATGTTAAGTAACATAATAAAAAATTATCAAACATTTTAAAATACATGGGGATACTTCACTTCTATCATCAAACCTGCAGCTCTACAAACACTGGCGTTATCTGTTATTATATGCACAACACATTCTACTCCTATCTTTGCAATAGAATTATCCATCAGATTTGCAATAAATAAAACATTATTTACTTTACCTTCGCAATTTATTGCTTGCAAAAACATAGGACCATCATCATTCACCGCAATAAAATTAATGAGTGGCCTTTTTTGAGGATCCGACCATCCATCAGACTAACCCCCTTAGAATGACAAAAACTCTTTCTTTTATCCAATGTATGTTCAATTCTACATCTTTCATTTTTTAAAAGTATCAATCGAAGAGCATCATAAAAATGAGGACTATAACCTATTAAAAGATTCATCAAAAAATAATAAGCTTAATTTGTTTAAAAAAACACAAATGAACTTAGAAAATTTAAACACACCTTCAATTTTGCATGTCGCGGCTAACAAAACAAATGTTCTATTATAATGAGGGTTACGTGCAAGATTGAAAGGAATACATCTTGAATAAAACATTATTGCAATTTCGGCATCAAGTTCATCTCTAAAATTTTGTTTAAACATCTCTGTTAGAGTTGGTTGTCCACCGCTACTCCTCTTTTTGGAATTATATTCTCTCAAAGAATCCATTAGACTTTCATATGTGGATGAAGAATTCTTGCTTAAAACCGGACGGGATAACAAATTCTTTGTGTAATCATTGTGTAACAAAGACATTTCTTCGAGATCCTTCTTTGTCACCTTAGCACAAGAAGCAATTCCATTCCCAGGTATCTTCAATTGATGAGCTTTAACCCTAGAATAAGAACCACAATATTTGTTATTGCAAAAATTACAAGTGAAATATACTATTCCCCTTTCTTTGTTCTCATTTAATTTTATCACAAAACGCCATAATGGAGGCAATGATTTCTATCCCGATGACTGATTTGAAAAATTTCCTTTCTGAAAATTTTGATCTACTTCACCACCAATATCCATCTAATTTTTCAAAAAACAATTAAATAAATGAGAGAAATACAAATGAACTAATATTATATGATCATCATATAACATATTCAAATTTTATACATTCATTCATAATGATAATAGAATGTACACAAATCTGAAAATATGTGCAAAATCTGTTATAAAACAAAAATTGAGCAATTAATTGAGCATATTTGAATTCTTTGCTTTCACATAATATGTATTATGAATAAAAACACATGTAAATAGCATCAACATGACCAATTCAATTATCTCTCATTATAGCATAACCACATCGCAGAAGTAAAATGATTTAAGATAACGAACCAAGAAAGTTTTAGATTGAAAGAGAATATAGTTTGATCCTCATTTCATTGTTGCCACCATTATTCAATTCAATCAAAATTCAAAAGTTCACAAATGCTTTTTTTCGGGAGCAGTATACAAATAATCAATTTAGAAGACGTAAACACATTTTCTATGAAAAATGTTTTACTTACAGTAGAATTTTTTGTCGCAAAACCAATTCTCCTAAAACAATTTCTTTTTCTTTATCAAATAGCAATAAAAACTCTCCCACAAGTAGTCATACACAAAAGTTCAAAACACATTTAATAGCTTACCAAGAAATACTCACCACATACTATTATCTTCGTTGCACCGAAATCTCTAAACTCCAATTATGTCTCAATTGACAACATTTATGGTGAAACATATGGATCTTCGGGCATATAATTGGGAAGGGGGCGATGAAGAAGAAGCGAAAACCCGTAGTAGATACTAAGATGGAACAAAATAAAACGAGAGAAAACCCTAGATATTAATTAATAAAATAGACGCTTCATTCTCGCTTCATTTCACGCTTCAAGCTTCAGAGCGATTCCGAAGCGGGAACGGAAGGCAACCGACGCGTCGAAGCTTCATAGATAAAAATAACTTATTATGTGATTTTCAAATATTCAAAATTTAAAGGTATTGTTATGGTCCCTTTTTAGGGGGTACCAACAGTCGTCCGGTTCGTTTAACAAACGAACTCGGTTCTGATTTATAAAAAATGTGGAGAGCGATTAAAAACTGAAATCAAAGTAAAGACACAGCATATATAGTGGAAACCCCGTAAAATGGGGTGAAAACCACTCGATCAAGAGCCGAATATGCTCTTGATCTGTTCACTAAGGAAAATAAGAGAGGTTCAAATACAACAGGCTAATGAAAATGACTGAGTATAGAAAGCAGTAAGAATCTGGGCAGCGTAACAGCCTATTCTTCTGCATCCAAAGGGTCCTGTCTTTTCCTTCGCCTTGCCCTGTATTTATAGAGTTGCCGGCGAGTGTAATCCACGTCCTGTAACCGCCTCTGACAAGTTTGTTAGAGGTTGTTATCGCAGGATGTAAAACGAGGCTGGGACCGATGCGTGGTCTGCGTGATCGGGCCCGAAGCATGATAAACGTGACAGGGCCCGAAGCGTGGAACGCGTGAGCCTGTAACCGTTCTGTAACCGTTCGGACCGAACCACGGGGCCAGCTGGCAGATAACGCTTATTTTTACTAAGGTTATCTTCGGTCCTACGTGTTGAACATCGGGTCGGTCCTCCTAAAGGTGTAATTGGGCTGTGAGACTTCGTTTTGATTATTTAAACTGGCCCAGCAGTCATCAGGCCTCACCCATTATGGGATACCCGGTCCTAGAGTTCTCATCACTAATATTCTCTACATTATAAAATACAACACCATATTAGTTACTATCAGTTCAATGAATTTGATCACTTTTAATGAACTTATAAATTAAAGAATTCTCAACACATAATTATTTACATATAGGTCAAACGTTAAATTAATGATCTAATATGGTATACTCCGGTATTACTGGTTAATCCCGATATTACGAATAATATCGGTATATTGAGACGATAGGAGAACGAATTTAAATGGAATACTTGGATTCTTAAAATGTATGAGTTTGAGGATACTCTCTTTGCTCATCAAAAAATAAACAATATTGTTCATGCATGGATTTATGATGACGGTTGAAACCGGACGGGTTGGATGTGCAAAATGCCAACAAGATATTGATCGGCGTATTTTCTTGAATACGCCACTATGCAGAACCCAATCGGTACGCCAGTGAGTAAACCCGATCGACATCATCAACACCCGATCGACAATGGACGTTGCTTTTGGCGATCAACAATGTCGGTGGAAATGCATAAATGTCAACAATGGTTGTGTCACCAATCTCAGACGGCATCGCACGACTTGTACATACTAAAAGTCGTATTAATCAGCTCGAGGAACGACTGATGTGACAGGACAAGATCTGATAAAGATTTAGTGATTAAATAATCATCTCTAAACCCCTATAAAATTGGAGTAGAAAAGGTGAAGAAGGATAAGTTGAGCCGGAGATAACAATACCAACATATAGAACTATAAACTCTCGTTATATTTGTATTCTGTACCGATCTTTTCTGTTAGTGATATTCTGACTTGGATTTGAATTTTTAATTAAAATAATAACAAATAAAGATAAAATATATAAATATTAAAAATTGTTTCAAATTTATAATTACAAATATGTTTTCAATTTATCTGCAAAAATATTTAACTTCATAAATGAATGTCATTGATCGATTCATCTATATTTTCAAAAGAAGTCATTTTCCAGTAGCACGAATAATCTAAAACTAGATCGATCACATAAAAATTTAATGAAAACATATAAATAACGTCTCAAATAAATCAAAATAATATTTTTTAATATCAAATATTGGAGCAAATACAAAAAATGTATTCGAAAAAATAAATTTAAAAACTAATTTTACCATTAAAAAACTTGAGAACTGTATTTGTCCATATTAAGAAAATATAAAAACCAAATTTATCAAATTATTCAAATAATGGAACCAATAGAAAAAATGTGTTGGGAAAATTGGTATGTATTGAGGAGATAGGAATAAAGGGTGGGGTTGGGGCTTTGAATGGCGGGGCAAACTATAAAGCAGAAGCTGGAAAAAGATAAATTAGACCTTACAGTTTTGTCGGTAAACTCGGAAGGGGATTGGGCAATTGGCCTTTCATAATTCAGAAATCATTGTGGGCGCTGTTGTAATAATCTCTCTATTCCTCACTACGCTGCCTGTGACTACCACTAGCCTGATTAAGGAAAACTGCCAACTCGATCATAGTGAAAACCCTTTGGACCACACTTTTATGCTCTCCAAAAATGTTAACTTATTCTATCTTTTATCACTATCTAAATTTAATAGAGATCCATATTTTTAAAAATTTTAGGTGGATCCAAGTAGAAAACGGGTTTGAATTTATTTCGGATATATAATCCGTATAATTATATATCCAAATTTTATATATAATCGGAAATGTACACAAATATTATATATAATGGAAGAAAACTGTAAAAGAATTCAATAAGTTATTTACTATAATTAATATTTCACTCTTATAAAACAATTAAATCAACTTTTTTCTATTTTAAATGTCGGATAATTTTCATTATTTCAACATATTACTCTTTGTCCAAACGTCTGACAAGTTGGATTTGACAATTCAAATCGATGAATTACTATCTGATCAATTAAATCGAATTAAACCCCTGCAGTATCACTTAGGATTTTTCCAAATCCGCTCCGATATCATATTGGAATTATAGAGTCTAGTTGAAGGAGTGTGCATGGATATGATGTATAAGGAGAGGATACAACATTGTATTTCAAGTCTTTTATTGTGTCTACTTCTCTTATACGTTATATCCGTGCAGACTCCCACATAAAATTGATCATATTTAACATATATGTTGGCATTATAAAGTTTAGCCAAATTTTTGGAATGATCATAGATATTACGTATAAGGAAATAAGAATACATAAAAAGGATTAAAGAAATCATTTAATATGATATCATTTCTCTTTGATTTAATTGATATTTCAACAATATATATATACTTGAAGATGTTTGATAATTTTTATACTTTTTTTACATTTTTTATATACTTATAATATTCTGCCAATTATTTAATATCAAACTTTTCGTACTATATTATATTTTTGTATCGTACCGATTGTAACTGATACTACCAATATGATGAATATATCGATCGTATATCCGAATAGATAATGCTGGTGTACCAATCAACCAAAATATTATATATAATTGTTGACAACCCTTAAACCGGGTACCAAGAATGTGTTCTTGTTGAGAACCATTAAACCCGATACTAACGAGGAGTTCTAAACCAAGATGAAGGCGGTTAGGCTCAAGCGAGGATTCGACAGTCATGTTGCCATTGGGGATGAATCCTCGGTCGTAGGAGCTCAATTCCGCCCCCTTGAGTCGGGGCTCATCATGCGGACCTATCACTCTCGTCAAAACATATGCTGAACGAATAAATTATCAAGTATAGGATCGGGCCCAGCACACAACTTATGGCCCGACAAGCTGGATCGGTCCCGACAAAGAGTTTAGGGTCAAGCAGACTGGATCGGTCCTGACATACTGCTTAGGTCCCATACAGTCTGGATCGGTCCCGGCAAACAGCTTAGGGCCAAGCAGATTGCTTAGGTCCCAGTAAATCGATCGGTCCCGACAGACTGCTTAGGTCCCACCAGACCGATTGGTCCTGACAGGTTACTTAGGTCCCAGCAGACTAGATGTCAATCCATCAACATGCGTTCCACGCTTCGGAATTAGCCACGTTTTCCAGCACTTGAAAGCAACCCCCGACAACTTTGTCAGAGGCGGTGACATGGCGTGAATTTCACACGAAAGCAACCTCCGACAACTTTGTCAATGGCGATGACAGGGCGTGAATTATACGCGTTTCCCCCTCTATAAATATAGAGCTACAAGATAAGCTCGAGGGAGACCAATTTCTGTGAACCCTAATCTGCTGTAAATTCATTTCGTTGTTCTTATTCCTCTTGTACATTTTCACTTCATTTATTAATGAATTTGCCGTTGAGATTCTCCTCTCGGCGACGTGATTTTTTCCCCTTTTCTTAATGAGTTTTTACACACTAAAATCGCATGTGTTCTTTCTATTTCTATATTTCAAGTTGTCTACACAAACAACAAATAAAACATATTTTCAGAATACGGTGACTGTTGGTACCTCTAAAAAGAAACAACAACAATAATATAAATATATCAATCGATTTAAAATAATATATTTTAGAATTATTTTAAAATTCATTACTTTATTAAAATTATGTTCTAAATTATTTGATTATTAAATTCAGCAAAATCGCGTTCAATTTAATATAAAAAACTTTGGGCGATTTTGGCATTTTGTTTGTGAAGAAAGGATAGACACACGAGACAGAGATTTTGGGCGATTATTTAATTTTGACAAATCATTTTCTCGTAATATATGAAAAGACGGAAATAACCCTAGAAATGACAGCCCATTTAGACTGAAGGTGACCGCTCAAAAAGTCGCAGTGAATGGCCAAATGCTGAGAATAGAATAGGCATAGCCCCCCACATCACATCGGACGGTCCAGATCCGTGGACTCGCCACAACCTTATATTTACCTAATTCAACAAAAATATTTTATTAAAACATTTTTTAACATGTGAGATTGAAATCGTTTTAAAATAAACGTTTTCATAAAAGATTTGAGATTTTAAGGTCAAATGTGTTGAAATATACAAAAATTATCACAAATTTTAAGTGAGATATACTTTTAATTGATTTATACGATGTGTTTAAAATCATATTAATTAATTTTTTCAAGTCTTACCATCTCATCTTATTCTTATATACTTTATATAAATTTAATCTATTCTATAAATTTAATATAAGATCATAGCGGTTCAGAAAATCTTAAATGATCTTGAATGAGTTAGTCCGGATAATGAATTGTCTGGTTAGTAATCCACCGATTTGAATTGTTAAATTCATTATGTTAAGTTGTTGAACTTGGAGTGAATCTTAAATATACAACAATTGTCGAACATCGAAAGTGAGATATAGTTTGAATTGATTTATAAGAAATGTGAAAAATATTTTAATGGATTAATAGTTAAATAAATGAATTTAGTGTATTGGACTTTCTGTTAAAATTATAGAATAATCAAAATTACTATTGGATAAGATAAACTAACAAGATTAAAGGGAGAAAATCATATATTTAAAAGACTTAATCAAAGATATAATTCTCAACACTATAAATCTATTAATCTCACTTATATAATTGAGACAAATTCAACACTTTGTTTTAAAATATTAAATAATTCAATTTATAGTTTGGTTCCTTTATTTTTTGTTTTCAAATGTTTAATAATATAATACTTCTTTTATTGCAAATTTGAAGAATGAGAATGAGTGGTATAATCGTAAATTTGGTGATCAATAATTATAACTGACAGGTTTTTTTTTATAAATATATTTTTATATAAAACTTAAAAGCACTGCTTGGTCAACATTGCCCTGGCCTGGCTAGTTGCTACCATAAATTGTTGTTGCCTTGATGGCTCTTTTTTCGGTTTTATTTTAAGATATAANATTATAATTAAATAATTATATAAAATTAACCATTAATATTTATGAATTGTGCATAATAATAAAAATATTAATAATATCGTTAAATAGTAATATTGAAGTGAGGTTGGGTAATGTAATAATAATAATAAATATTAATAGAATAGAAAGACAAAAGATGATTTGGACATCGGAAATTATAAATATTGAAGTGGTGTTGGGTAACATGTTAATAGAGAATAATAAATATTTCCTTTATCGCGGGGTTGATCCTGAATTTTTTTCTGGGATAATGGGCCCTG
This sequence comes from Utricularia reniformis, assembly GCA_009725065.1. NCBI lineage: Eukaryota > Viridiplantae > Streptophyta > Magnoliopsida > Lamiales > Lentibulariaceae > Utricularia > Utricularia reniformis. Next base: position 65,013 of record RWGZ01000948.1, read on the forward strand.
ATGTAATTAATGCGATACTTGAGGACTAAGATGTAAATTGTGAACTTCTTTTCAGTTCCACTTCCGACTTCTGAGTACTTAAAAAGGTGCAGTGGGTGCAGAAGCTCCAACGAAAATTTGGAAACACGAAAGATGCGTTTTCTCATTTTGGCCTGCTTTCTTCTTCTAAATCTACTCCGTTGTTTCGCCGCCGCAAGGCCGCCGCGGATGACGGAGTATCATGCTCTTCTCTCTATAAAATCGGCTATAACTGATGACCCGCATTCGGCGTTGGCGTCGTGGAACGCCACCACTAACCATTGCATATGGAAGGGTGTTACCTGCGACGCTTCTGGCCGTCACGTGACGGCGGTGGATATCTCAAATCTTAGCCTTACTGGAGCTCTTTCACCGGAAGTTGGACATCTCCGGTTCCTTATTAATTTATCAAGCGCTGCTAATTCCTTTTCCGGCCCGGTTCCTCCGCAAATCTCCGGCATTCCTAACCTTAGGTATCTCAATCTCTCAAACAATGTGTTTAACCTTAGTTTTCCTAAGGAGCTTTGCTATCTTAAGAATCTCCAGGTTCTCGACTTGTATAACAATAACATGACTGGAGATTTCCCTTCTGAAGCGTATATGCTTTCGAATCTCCGCCATTTGCATCTCGGGGGTAATTTTTTCACTGGTGTTATACCGCCTGAGTTTGGTTCTTTTCCCCACCTTGAATATCTTGCAGTTTCCGGCAATGAGCTCACCGGAGCCATTCCACCGGAGATTGGAAATTTAATTAAGCTTAAGGAGCTCTATGTTGGGTACTACAACACATTTTCCGGTAGCTTACCCAAGGAAATCGGGAATTTATCGAACTTGGTTCGGTTAGATGCCGCCAACTGCGGACTCTCCGGTGAGATTCCTGATGAGATCGGAAAGTTGCAGAATCTAGATACTCTTTTCCTTCAGGTGAACGGGCTTTCGGGTGAGTTAACGCCATCTCTAGGCAACTTAAAAGCTTTGAAATCCATGGATCTGTCCAATAATGTGCTCACAGGGGGGATTCCGCCTTCATTTGCCCAACTTAAAAACTTAACTCTCTTGAATCTTTTCAGAAATAAGCTTACCAGCTCCATACCAGAATTTATCGGTGAGTTACCTGAGTTGCAGGTGTTACAGTTGTGGGAAAACAACTTCACCGGAACTATTCCTCTGAATTTAGGTAACAATGCAAATCTGCGTGAAGTGGATTTGAGTTCTAACAAGCTTACTGGTAACTTACCCCCAAATCTCTGCCTCGGTAACCAGCTTCAGACATTGATCACTCTAGGAAACTTCTTCTTCGGCCCAATCCCTGAATCGTTAGGTCAATGTGAATCTCTTAGTCGGATAAGAATGGGGGAAAACTATCTCAACGGATCTATTCCCAAAGGGTTGTTTAGCTTGCCAATGCTTACTCAAGTTGAGCTTCAAGACAATCTTCTCTCTGGTTCCTTCCCTGAAACTCATGTCGTATCTCAGAATATCGGCCAAATAAGTCTCTCTAATAATCATCTTACCGGGCCACTTCCGGCGAGTATTGGGAATTTCATCGCTGTACAGAAGCTTTTGCTCGACGGAAATAGATTCTCCGGTGGTATCCCAGTTGAAGTAGGGAAACTACAACAGCTTTCAAAGATGGATTTCAGCCATAATCAGTTTACAGGCCCTATTCCCTCAGAGATTAGCCAGTGCAAGCTTTTAACATTTGTTGATCTCAGCAGAAATCAGCTATCTGGTAAAGTTCCAATGGAGATAAGCGCTATGAGGATTCTCAACTACTTAAATCTCTCAAGAAACTATTTAGAAGGTAACATTCCTTCTTCCATATCTACAATGCAGAGCTTAACTTCTGTTGATTTTTCATACAACAATTTATCTGGTTTAGTTCCTGGAACTGGTCAATTTAGCTACTTTAATTACACTTCGTTTCTGGGTAACCCTAATCTTTGCGGATCATATTTGGGTCCCTGCAAAGGAGTTGCAGAGAATGTCCAAAGACCCCATGAAAAGGGAACGTTCACTCCTTCAATGAAGCTATTTCTAGTGATTGGTTTGTTAATCTGCTCTATTGTATTTGCTGTTGCTGCAATCATAAAAGCTCGTTCTATGAAGAAAGCTAGCGAAGCTCGTTCATGGAAGCTCACAGCTTTTCAAAGGTTAGATTTTACATGTGATGATGTTTTGGATTGTCTTAAAGAAGACAACATTGTCGGTAAAGGCGGTGCTGGTACTGTATACAAAGGGGTAATGCCCGGAGGCGAGATAATCGCAGTTAAGAGATTACCATGTATAAGTAGAGGCTCATCTCATGATCATGGATTCAATGCTGAGATACAAACACTTGGAAGAATCAGACACAGACATATTGTTAGACTTCTTGGTTTCTGTTCGAATCATGAGACTAATCTTCTTGTTTATGAATATATGCCTAATGGAAGCTTAGGAGAAATGATCCATGGCAAAAAAGGTGGGCATTTGCATTGGGATACAAGGTATAAAATTGCTTTAGAATCAGCTAAAGGACTCTGTTATCTTCATCATGATTGTTCACCGTTGATCGTTCATCGTGATGTTAAGTCTAATAATATTTTATTGGATTCTAATATGGAAGCTCATGTTGCTGATTTTGGACTTGCTAAGTTTCTTCAAGATTCAGGTGCTTCAGAATGTATGTCTGCAATTGCTGGTTCTTATGGTTACATTGCTCCAGGTAATGATTTAGACAAGAAGCTCTTGTCTGATTGATCCCTGTATATGAATCGATCTAATTATGTGTTCATGTAATACAGAGTACGCTTATACTCTCAAGGTTGATGAAAAGAGCGATGTGTATAGCTTTGGTGTTGTTCTTCTAGAGCTCGTGACCGGCCGGAAACCGGTGGGGGAATTCGGCGACGGTGTTGATATAGTACAGTGGGTAAAAAAGATAACCGGAGGAAATAAAGAGGAAGTAGTCAAAGTTCTTGATCCAAGACTCAGCTCTGTACCCATCATTGAAATCACACATGTCTTCTACGTAGCAATGCTTTGTGTTGAAGAACAAGCAATAGAACGGCCGACTATGCGGGAAGTCGTTCAAATCTTGACGGAGTTACCGAAACCACCGGCGCCGGTGAAGACAGAGTCACCGTCACCGTCACCTGAGGGTTCAGTTTCCGATCCTAACCGATCTCCACCACCGGATCTTCTCATTATCTAATGATCGTACGTTAACGAGGTAGGTGTTATTGCTTTGTTTGTTAAATTAATGGGGGATGTACAGAACGCCGGTGAATGTGCAGGCGTTGTGTCAAATCAAGAAAACTTTGAAATTTTAGTTTGGTTATTTGGTGGAAGATGGAAAGTTTAATTATGTGGTGATGTGAAAGAAGTATTAAATACAAAAAAACTAGTTTGATGAGACTCAGAGCTTGCCGTTTCAGGGACGATGATTAAAGTTAGAATCATCACTGCGCAGAGGCCCACTAGTCATAGACAGACAAAGATTGAACTTATCTTCCTGGTACTTACATTGCTTTGTAATGATGAATTATCCAATGGACAAAAAACAAAGAGTAAAACTCGATGGGTAGTGAGGACGAATGTTTTCATCCAAAATAAGGTGTCAGTTTTATTTTTATTGGTAATTTCGGGTCTTAAATCTGAGTTTTTTTGGATCCAATTCGAAAAAAATTAAATTATGTGGCAGTTTGGGGAGCAGCAATGTGAGATATACCAACAAAAAGCTAAATTCAACTAATGGTGTTTTTAGTACGATAAAATTGCATAAGTAGCCAAATTTATGAGTTGTATAAAAAATATGTTCAATTTACGAAATTGTAAGAATGATACCTAAAATTATCAATACCGTTTGTTTTTTACCCTTAATATTCTAGCATTCGGTTTTCCGTTAAGTTGAAAAATGTTTTCCGTTAATATGAGTGACCCTCAATGTACATAAATATGATCCGTTTGAAAAATTATACAAATTGACCTCTGATGTTCGAGAATTGTACATAAAATATAAAATATTAACGAGTTCGTTAGATTACCAATGATAAACGGTATTTGAAACTTGATGTGTTTTATATGTATTTAATTGAAGTTGAGAGCTATAAATGTATATTTTTGTTCAAAAAATGTATCATATTTGTAATTTCGTAACTTGGAGGGTGTACCATTTACACAACTCGTAAGTTAGGGGACAGTAGGCAAACATCACTGTTGTGGTTCGAAAACCGGGGGTGTCAACAGTCGACCGGTTCGTTGTAAGACGAACTCGGTTATAATTTATTTGATGTGTGGAGAACGATTATAAACCAAAGGTAAAAAGACATATCAATTTTAGAGTGGAAAACCTCAAAGATGAGGAAAAAACCACTTGACTAAGGGCTAGAGAAAATGCCCATAGTCGGTTCAATAAACAAAGTAATAGTCACAAGGATCATGTTTGTTCTTTAGACAACAAAGGGGGAGAGAAGTATAAAAAATAAATCGATAGAAAGTTCTCAATACGAAAGCTTGAAGGAGAATCGGAAGCTCTTTTTTTCACACCCCAAGTGTCCTTTTTATACTCCCACTGTGCTGTGTACAGTAGGGTGTCGTTTTGTGTCAAACCTTTGCGGCTAGGTCGGCTAATGTCAGGCAGAACAGCCGCCGGGAATAGCTTCATAAAGCTGCACGGCACTAGACCTTTCGGCGCTACTAGCCGGCTATTCCCTGGCTACAGGAGGCTCGTACGACTTCGCCGGACCACGCTTCTGACAAGGCTGTCGAGGGTTGTCGTTGCATGGGAGGAGTATGGATGGCCCGAAGCATGGCCTGTAAGATGTGGACCGATCGGTCTTGGCGCATGAGAGAAGTTGGGTCCTAAATATAAGGACCAATCGTTATGAACGGTCGATCGAGCCACATGGCCTGGATGGGCCATTCACTCATGTGGACTGGATCTGGGCCTCCAAGTTCGACTTACGTTATCTGGGCTCCTCTGATCAAATTTGGTCCTGGTCATATCCAAAGTATTGGGTTCCGAGGATCTCATTAGTCACCCTTTTTAGTACAAAGAAGATGAATGAATTATTTGATCAAAGAATGTGAGGTTTATGGGGTTGAACCACCAAGAGAGGCTAGTTGGATTATGTGTGGTGATATATGTAGTTGATGAAGGCTCCAGGACCGGGTATCCCGTAATAGGTAAGACCCAATCGTATTGGGCTAACTCAGATGACAAAAGACGAACTCACGTGGCCCAGGATCCTTAACTTGGCATATTTGAAATAACCCACCCGAAGGCCCACTGGTATTTTAGGACCGAAACTGGAGTTAGACGTAATCAGAAATAATCGAGGACCGACTCTTCAAATCGGTACGAAATGGTTACATCCCACGCTCCGGGCCTTCACATGAGTTCCACGTTTCGGGTCTATTCACGCAGTTAGCGCTTCGGGCTCAACCACGTTTTCCAGTATGAGAAAACGACATTGTCAGAGGCGGTTACAGGGCGTGATCCGCACGCGTTACCACCTCTATAAATACAGAGTTAGGAGACAAGCTCAAGAGGACCTTTTGGAAGCGCAATGATAGACTGTAACTCTGCCGATTTAATTCTCTACGCTTTCTTTCCCTCGTCATTTTTCATAAACCTTCTGTTTGTAATGAACTGTTTGATTAATGAATCCGCAAATATCATTTTATGCTCTCAGTTAGGTGATATTTTCCCCTTTTCCGAGGGGTTTTCCACTCTAAATCGTTGTGTCTATTTTTCCTTTCATATTCAATCGTTTCCCCCCATTTAAACAAATCAAACCAAGTTCGTTTTATTACGAACCGGACGACTGTTGGTACCCCAGGTTTTCTAACCACAACAATAGTCATTTGGTCAATATGAGTTATTGTAATGTCAAATAGTTCAAGCGAATACGTGACAATGCTCATGATATAATGGATATAGTTGTTATGGTGTCGTATTGATCGATAAGAATACAATGCAGATAATATTGTTCCAAAATCAAATGGCATGAATGATTTATGGCATAGAAGAGGTATTACATCATCAATCTTTAACTAATTAGCCAGGTAAGAAATCATAATATTCTTAGTATTAAGTTAAGATTATATAGTTTGATCTAGTTTTGTATCCGTTTTTTAACCAATAAAAAAATAGTGATAAAAAAAGTTTTTGCAAAAGATTAAATTGGTATCATTTTATATGTTCCTAGTCTAGACTCGGGAGACTAGTATCCACTAGTGGTGGGCATGGGCTGTAAACAGGTCGACTCGTTAGTCGATCCGTCAAATATTAGTTTATTGGTTGGGTTGCGAAATTCAACCGTTAACCTGTTGGGTCGACCTGTACGGGTCAATAGATTAAAATATACCAAAATTAGATATATTTTTTAATTTTAGGATTAAATTGAAGATATTTTAGTTTAAGTTTAATTTAAGATTTAGATTAGATCAATCCGCTGAATAGTAAGTCATTCCGTAAGGGATTCAACGAGTTCGACCTTCTAGGTCAATCCGTGACCACCCCTAGTTTCCACCTTTTTATATTAATGGGCTTGAGTTATAATTGGGCTTAAAGTAAGTAAATAAGCCCAACACTTGTGAAATGTGGCCCAAATATTTTCCCGACTCCAACGGCTAGTTTTCTTGGTTTTCTAACAATATTTGTTAGTTACTTATTTTCAATTAAATTGCGCGATCAATTCAAGTGAACGGAGAGATCTGGCATACGTAGCGCCCTCCGTGGAAGCGCGTCTGCCACCGGCGGTTCTCTGGCAACCGGCGATCCTTCTCTTCATCATCCTCTAGTCGCGAATAAGCGGGTATTTTTTATATTTTTATTGTTATTTAATCCAGTCAAACCCTGCTTGTTTATCATCCATTCTCATCCTATGCATTTCAAATGTGGAATTTTTGTGATCTGATGTCGAAAATAACTGGTTATTCTTCAGATTTATTGGTCTGTGAAGCGCGCCTTTACATTGGGAGTCACTTCGGATTTATTTGTTTTATTTTCTGTTATTGTGTGACGGATGCTGCAAAATGGGAGAAGATAACCTATTTTTAGAGTCCCTTGCTATTTTTAACTTATCATAGGGCCTCCCTCACCATGATGAACATCATGTGAGATTTTGTCTTATAAGTTGATTTACTTTATGTGTCAGTTAATTTAATTAGTGCTTGTATCTGGAGTTACATTTACTAGTCACGTGTTGGTTCATTTTATTCACAGTTGTGCCCCTATCTTCATATCGGTATAAGAAATTTCCATGGGGTAATCTTCCATGTACTTATTTAATTGTCGGCTGTTTTCCTTGAGCTTTTCACACCTGTCGTGTAGCTTTAATTTTATTGTACTACACATTCATTTTTGTCCAAGTTTAGAATTATTTGAGATATTTGGCATGGTGTGCCCCTTGTGATTTTGTTTAAAATTTGACACATTTTGGGTGAAGATCTATTGTTAAAAAATGTCCTTTGATGCTTCATCTCAGTGTGCAGTTGCTTTCTAGAAAATTGGGTATAATTTAAGCTTTATTTTGGTGGGATTTTAAGCCAATTTTTGGAGTGAAACTCTGTTCTTCTCTTGACTTTTTTGAACACATACACGAGAGACTCTGGCCACATCACTTTTCATTTAATTGCAGGTAAAAAAAGTCATCATTTATCCATATAGCGTGCAGTGTAAACTGGTCTTCTAACTTTACTTTTTATAAAAATACCGTTGGAAAATTTACCTGGATATATTCCTCTTGTATGTCATTGTCATGTTGGTGATATACAAAACAATTACTTTTATTCGACAAATGCATTGTTAATGCTTCTTATCTTTCATTTCCCTGCTTAAAACAGTGTGAGTATTCTTCATTCTTGATGCAATTTTTGTTGAGCAAAAGTACATTTTCCCACAAGTTATGATTCCTTGCTTACAAAAACATGATCTGGTTATTCCATTGGCTTTTCTGAAAGCTAATGGATAACAAGAAAGCGTGTGCAGTTTTGTCTTTATAGGGATCGAGAAGTCTCATCTGCATTCTGCTTAAAGCCTGGGGATCAGAGAATCCCACAAAAATACTTCACCTTTAATAAATTTCACACTTGTCCTTATACTTCAACAGGTAACCAACTCATGGGAACTGTAAAATTACTATGTGATTTATGCTTGCTGCTTATTTTCCAAGTTCCAACTACAAGCGTACAGGTATTTTTATTTACTTGTTCAAGTTTATGTTTAGCATTACAATTTACAAGGTTTAGATGCTCGAATACAGACAAGATTCAACAATTTTGAGATGTCCCATCAACGGAAATTGCATTGACTTTCTCTTCTACATTATTTTTTTTACCCCTTTTAGACTTTTTCTCTTCTTGTCTCAATCAGTAATCTTCTTCTTAGAATTTCGTCTTACGTAATCTAATCTTGTAGCTTTCTTCTTGTCTCAGGTTGAATTTATTCACTTTTACATCTAGCAAATAAATCACATTGCATCATGATCCCCATGGACTATCGCAATGCACTCGGTATTCATTCAATCTCGCAGCGGTATGTATGTATGTATGTACGCATCTAGTGATTCATCGAATGCATGCATATTATGTTAGGTTTATCAGTAACATTGTTTTTTTCGGTTTTGAGTTTCTACGTTGAATCTTTGTTTTTTAGTTTCCCGATTAAAGGGAATTCTTCTTTGTATTGAATTTGTCTTACGTTGATTAGAAAAGTGAAATTGATTAGGTTTAGAAAGGGATGAAAAATCATCATATTATGTTTTGATCAAGTCTTTTAAATATATAGCTTCTTCCTTTTAATTCCGTTCGTTCACGCTCTTCCATCATAATTTTGTCCAAACTCTATAATTCTAACATAATATCGGGGTTGGTTTGGTTCATTTCAATTTGCATGTGAGGGGAGTGTTGAATTTGTATTACACTTGATCAAGTCTTTTAAATATATCGTTTTCTTTTCAAAATTTTGTTCATATTCTATAATTTCAACGTGAATTCAGATTTGAGATTCGTTTGCGTTGTATTGTTTCTTAGAAATGGTTAATGGAGATGAAATAGTGACGTGACAAAGGTGAATAATCAGTTCACGGTAGCTGTAAAAGCAATGCGATGACGACAACAAAAGAAAGAAGAAACACAGATTGATTGATTAAAGGTGATAACTTTTGAGAATATCAAGAAACTGTTGCTTCCTTCTAATTGAAGCAAAATCAGATCTTTTGAGCTTCTTGTTCAGAGTAATCTTTCATTTATCTTCTTGTTAAGGAAAAAAGTTATTACTATAGTACCAAAATCTCCAAACCAGAGATCTATATGATTGCAATCTTCAATTTTTATGAGCTTTTCGCCGGCGCCGCCGTATCATGGGTTGAAGATGAAGTCGCCGCATTTGCATTTCCAGCTTAGTGGCTTGTAATTTGAAGTATCGTCGCCTCTTGCGTAAGCGATGACCGGAACTTCGGGGATGTTGTTTTTTATTTGTGGGTTCGTCGGGACTTGAATAGCTTCACAGTGACCGCAGGAGAAGCACCGCCGATCACAACGCGGTGGCCGTGATCCTATTTGCGATCTTAATATCGCTCTTTTGTCTTGTTCGTTTACTGTCTAACGCACCAAAAAAGATCAATCAATTTAAACGTTAACAAGAACAAGAACAAATGATTCACACCGTTGAATCGCCGCCACCGTCGCCGCCGGAGTGTAACAGCATTCTTCCTGATAATAACAACAACATTAGATCGAAGGGAAAATTGACACAGAGAGATTAATGAAGACTAACCTTGAACACACACTGTTGAACAAAGAGCAAGAACAAGAAGCGAAATCGGAAGATTTAAACCCATTTTTCTTCACAATGTCACATTTGTGAAATATTTAAAAGATTAAAATGATGATGAACTCAGAGAAAGAGCAGGAAGATTTGCTTCTTGGGGAATAAGAAAAGGAAAGGTCGTGTGAATTGTATAAAGAAGGACCAGGAGGGAAGGAATGGGACAAGAGAAGAAAACCCAGGAATGAAATGAAGATGATGAACAAGTCACCTGTAATAAATGCCACCAAACCCACCCGTTTTACAACCCGACCCATACCGCAAATCCGTTACTTCCTCAATTTCTTTCTTCAATTTTTCACCGACTTGCTAGTAGACTTATAGGGTTTTGATTTTTTTATTCGTTGCAAAGATATCTTAGGTGCTTTTACAAGTTTCTTATATTGTAGATCTATTTGTTAATTATTCGTGTAAGTGATAATTGACAAAAAATTTGTTGTTTTTGGTGAGATTGTAGAATCGTCGAACGATATTCATTTTTTATAAATTAAATTTTATTATATATAATGAGAACTTTAGGATCGGATACCTTATAATGGGTAAGGTCCAGCAACGATTGGACCAATTCAAATGGTGAAAATGAATCCCTATAGCCCATTTATACCTTTAATAAAGAGCGGCCCGATGCTCGACTGGAGGACCGAAGCTGTCCGTGACAAAATAAGGCGTTCTCTGCCAGCTGGCACCTGGGTTCGATCCGAGCGATTATAACTCACGTTTACCACGCTTCGGGCCTTCCCACGTTTACCACGCTTCGGGCTCGATCACGCAGGCCACGCTTCGGTCTCAACCTCGTTTTACATCTCGCGATAAAAACTTCTAACAAACCTGTCAGAGGCGGTTACGGAGCGTGATTTACACACGCTATGAACTCTATAAATACAGGGCAAGACGACGGAAATAGCATGACCTTTTGGACGCGGAAGAACAGGCTGTTACCCTGCCGGAATTCTTACCGCTTTCTTTACCTCGTCATTTTCATTAGCCTTTCTTGTATTGACTTTGAGTTATTTCATTAGTGAACAGGCTAAGAGCATATTCAGCTCTTAGTCGAGTGGTTTTCACCCCAATTCTTGGGGTTTCCACTATATATCGCCGTGCACTTACTTTATTTCTGGCTTTTGATCGTCTTCCACACTTGAAATAAATCAGAACCGAGTTCGTTTGTTGAACGAACCGGACGACTATTGGTACCCCTAAAAAGGGACCATAACAGTTTGGCGCCGTCCGTGGGGACGATTCTCTAATCCCATTTGAGTTTTCTACCAGGGATAGGATAATCAAAGGCATGGCGACTGGAACTCCGAAAAATAATAGTGACGTGCTTCCCGACAGTCTCCCAGTACCAACATTCACTTTACAGGATCTGGAAGCTGTCGTNCCACCTTCCTTACGACAGCTTCCAAATCCTGTAATGTGAATGTTGGTGCTGGAAGACTGTCGGGAAGCACGTCACTATCATTTGTCGGAGTTCCAGTTGCCATGCCTTTGATATCCTATCCCAGGTAGAAAACTCAAATGGGATTAGAAAAAATCGTCCCCACGGACGGCGCCAAACTGTTATAGTCTCTTTTTAGGGGGTACCAACAGTCGTCCGGTTCGTTCAACAAACGAACTCGGTTCAAATTTCTTTAAGATGTGGAAGACGATCAAAGCTAAAAACCAAAATAAATGCACGGCAATATATAGTGGAAACCCCGAGAACTTGGGTAAAAACCACTCGACTAAGAGCTGATTATGCTCTTAGCCCGCTCACTAATGAAATAAATCAAAGTTCATACAAGACAGGCTAATGAAAATGACGAGACAAAGAAAGCGGTAAGAATTCGGCAGAGTAACAGCCTGTTCTTCCGCGTCCAAAGGGTCCTGTCTTTTCCTTCGTCTTGCCCTGTATTTATAGAGTTGTCGGCGAGTGTAATCCACGTCCTGTAACCGCCTCTGACAAGTTTGTTAGAGGTTGTTATCGCAGGATGTAAAACGAGGGTGGGACCGATGTGTGGTCTGCGTGATCGGGCCCGAAGCATGATAAACGTGACAGGGCCCGAGGCGTGGAACGCGTGAGCCTGTAACCGTTTTGTAACTGTTCGGACCGAACTCCGGAGCCAGCTGGCAGATAACGCTTTTATTTACTAAGGTTATCTTCGGTCCTCTGTGTTGAACATCGGGCCGCTCTTCCTAAAGGTGTAAGTGGGCTGTAAGTGTTCGTTTTGATTATTTAAGTCGGCCCAGCTGTTATCGGGCCTCACCCATTACATGGTACCCGGTCCTAGAGTTCTCATCAATTATATAATAAATTGATAAATATTTATAGTTTTAAACTTGGAATCTATACAACTTTATACAAATTTTAATAATTATTTTTTTAATTTATTTTTATTTAATAATTCAAGCATAGTCGAAAATCAGACTTTTATACTCTTGCTGAGTCGTATCGAGTCGTACCGAATCGATCGTACGAGTTTGTGCCACATAGGTTATCCACAACACGAATCCCTCTATTTTTCGTCACTCACCCGTGTTAGATCGAGTTGCACTCTCCGATTCGCTCCGACACTTGACACAAAACAATATTATTTTGATTTTTCCCTTAACTATATTTTTTCTACGCAAGGGGAACTGGTTTGTGTGCTTAGACGACTATCTTATTTAATCGATCTACTTGTAAATTATTCGTGTAAAAGATTAAATTATTCGTGTAAATTAATCGATCTACCATAATGTTTTTACTTTTGGAGAATCAGTGGAATCCATAGATTATGCTCATTTTTTATGAAGTTTTTTATTTGGAGTTTATGTAACCCATTTATATAAAGTATTTGAAATAAGTAAAACAAATTAGTATATATTAATAATTGAGAAAATGTTATATTTAGTTTGATCATTTTGGCAAATTTAGTCCTCAAAGTTTATTTTGGCATTTTCAGTCCTCGAATTTTGGACATTTGACAAAATCGGTACTCTTATTTCGTAACATTTGCAAAATCGATCCTCAAATTTCATATTTAGTCCTCCAAATGAAATCGAACAAAACCGGTCCCCGTAGTTTGATCGTAGTTGCAAAATTAGTCTATGTATTATATAAAAATGAAAATTACAAATTACAAACTTTGGGAACATATTTACCATATACATAAAACTTGAAAGATCTAATTTGCCAAATATGACAAAATATGAGGAATAATTTTTTCAGACATAAAGTAATTTAATCTGCTACAATTATCAAAGTAGGAGAATCAAAATTACCAAAATAGAAAACTACGAAGACCAAATTTGCGCTGTCGCCCATATTAATTATATGGATATATTTAATATAATTATTTAAAGTACGGTATATAATGTAGAAAATGTGTATATATTAATCCTTTAGGAATAATTATCTTATTTCCATTATTATTTTATATAAATGAAAAATATATATATATATATATATTAAGAATAAGATAAACTATTATAAATCTTCAGGAAAATAGGGATTTCAATTTTTGTTTTTCTAAAAATAATGGGCAATATACAAATTTAATTACATATTTACATTATTTTGACAATTTTGTCCCTTAAAGTTTTATAATTATATAATTGTAATCACCAAATTGTAAAATTGAACGACATATTTAGTAATTTTTGGCAAAACAAATAGTTTAAGTTTAGTGTGTATATAATAATTAGTTTCCGAGGTTTTTACATTTTGGGAATTGAGGTCGTATGCTAAAATCAAATTTAGAGATAAATTTATCTACTTTGAAGATAAGATTTGTCAAATCATAAACATGGAGAACCAAATTTTCCGAAAGGGAAAACCGCATAAGTAGCCCCTTAGAAACTACGCAAATGTCATATCTCTAACATACAAAGTTTCAAGAATGACATCTAAATTTATCAATATTGTTGTCTTTTACCTCAAATACGGTAGCATTCAGTTTTTCGTTATGTTGGAAAATGTTTTATATTATCATAATTTTCCCTCAAAATTAACAAAGTACGCAAATAAGAATCATTTGAAAAACTATACAAAATTGATGTTTGAAGTTTGAGAATTGTGCATAAGAATATAAAATATTAATGACATCGTTAAAGACTTAAAGGGTTAATGATAAACAATATTAGTTACTTGATTTGTCTTATGTAAATTTAATTAAAGTTAGAGGACTACCAATTCATATTTTTGCTAAAAAAATGTTAAGAGTAAAAATCTACTCTGTGATGTTTTATATTAGGTGAGGATACCGCTGGTACACGGTTGCCGTAACGGAAAGAGAACAAGATTTTATACGTGGGAAACCCGAGAACCGGGAGGAAAACCCACGAGGCACCAAACCCAGAAAATATTCACTATGAACTTTTTTGATAAGGAGCCCTCCCCCCACGAACACTCTCAGGTCTTTTCTTTTATAGACAAACATTTTACATATTTTAATGGCACACAATCTTATCGTAATCTATTACGATCTCACGGCAGCTACCTCGAGCCAATTTATAAGACTTTTGTGCATGCTGAAGCCGCACACCACCGCCTATAGTAATGGCGCAGTCTTTATTGACATTTCGCCTGAGGATGCCGATCGCACACTCTTCTTCCAGTAATTCATTCCGATCATACAACGTACCGACCGACCGACCATCAGTTCTCTCGCCCGATTGGCAAAAAGTCATATCGCCTGACACCGATCGTATCATTGTAAGCCAGATATTAACAAAAAGTAATTTACATTTGTAATTTCGTAACTTATATGTCATATTATTTACATAACATGTAATTTTGATGGCCGTAGACAAACATAATTTTTTTCCAAGATCTAAATTTTAGAGATTAAATATGTTATTACATAATGCCATTAATATTTGATTTATTATCTATTTCTACATATAAAAATACACACGAGAACAAAAATATACTTTTTATATTGAATGAAGAAAATAATATTAATATATATTTTTAAATATTAAATGATATGATGAAGTTAAATTATTATTATTTAAAAGGACATGTGATTGACTAATGAGGAAAAGATGAACAAACTTGTTGAAATTCGTACTGTGTTGGGCCCAGATACGGTGTCGTATATGACTTGGCCCAATGTTCATGGGCTCCTCCCCACGTGGATTATAACTGCCACATAACCAGCCCTTTAATACCTTTTTAACACATGAAGTTAAATTATTATAATTTAAGTTTTTTTATTCGTTAAACTAAATGAAATAGAAAATTATATAATTTTAAAATTAATACAATATTATTTATTTTAATATTATACATTTTAACATTATATACGTCAATAAATGAGATAAAAGAAAACACATGTTTAATACATAAAAAAATTAATTTTTAACTTAATTTTTTAGTGTTTAGGGTTATATTCTTTTTATGATTATATATTATTGAAACAAAAAAATATAATATATTAAGATATATAAAAATCGATCTATTTTCTGACCCACTATTTCGGATGGGTTTCGTATCAATATTTTGACTATCGGTATAAAAAAAAAAATTATTTTGATTAGATATTCAATCGATGCACACCCTTAATTACTCAAGTTCTTTTAAAATAGTGTTAAAATTACCTATGCACTCTAGATGTATAGCGTTTGTGTGATATACTTGTTAATAATTGAAGTGTGATTAAATGTGGTAAGGTGTAGTGATGTATTTTAAAATTTAAAAATGTATTTAGTAAAATTATATATAATTATAGTTATTTAGGTAAAAATATTGTTATATATAAAAATAATAAATATTTTTTTTGTAATGTAGAAAACTCAAAAGATTTCCATTATTGAAATGAATTTAGAAGACGGAAATAAATATTAGCTTTTTTTCCATCGATTCGGTCTGGAATCGATTTGAATTTTTGTTTTTGTATTTTCTTAATTTTCGAAAATTATATTTTGTGTTTTGTTAGTATTTAGATATAAAGTAATTATTAATTTTTATAATATTATTTTTAAAATATATTATTGTCATTGAAAGTATCGAACATATATATCTAATTTGAACGAAATTTTGATCGGTATAAAAATCTGTCAAATTTAAAGAATCGAGTCGAAAAGGGATCGAATTTTGTATCGTATCCGGATTGAAATTGGTGAACCAACCAAAATTGAAAGATTTTAAGCATAGGTGTACAGTACAAGAAAGTTTATATGGCCGAACCTGAAGGTGCAAAAATATTGAGAAATTAATGCAAATCATGTAAGAGAATCTTTTGTAATAATGTTTTTGTCATTACAGTTACATAACTATTTATTTTATTACAAATTATTTGTAATTTTAGTTTTTCCTTAATAAAATTGTGATGTGATTATTGTTATATAAAAATATTAATATGGATTTTATAAGTATTCAATTCTTATAATTATTTTTAGAGTTTGGGTAAAATTATCTTAAACACGAAAGATGATGATGATTATAAACACAACAGCTTTCCTTTTCTTTGCATTCATTTGTTCGGTTTGTTTTTCAGTTTTATAAACACAACATCAGTGATTTCAAATACGGTTAAACGAACCAACAAAACGTTATTTTTCACTATGTCAGTGAAGAGTAGTTTTCATTGGATCATTGAAACGTTATTGAAATATTATTAATTTACTTTATTTTTATTAAAATTATATATATATTTTTAAATAATTATAATAAAATTAATTTTTAAAACTTATTTTAAAAAAACCAACTCACCCGTAGCCACTTACATAGAAGTGGACAAAAGATCAACCCGCACAGTTTGGGTTGGCCATTTTCAGGATTTGAGATTAATAAAAGACAGGATCACAATCTTAATTTGACATATAAGTCATATTGATCACATATTTAGGTCTTTAGAAGTGAGATCATCTTGGGACTAAAGACCAAGTTCGTGATCAGGCTTGATCTTGATATGGGATTAACCCAATATTTCTTTATACCAAAATCTTAATAATAAAATAATATTTTAATAAATATATAATTTATAAAAAATATAAAAAAAATTAAATGATTTTTAAATATCTATGATTATTATTTTTTTATTCAAATATTTATTATAAATGTCTATAATTGAAAAATATTATTTCGTTGTTGAATTGATTTGTATAAAAATTGTATTCTGCTTGATTTCTCGAACCAATTACTCTACTAGACTATGCGGCACCGACTCGTCCGATCGACTCGACTCGACACGACACGACTCGGCAAGAGTATAAGAATCGTATTTTCGACTCGGCTATTATTTTTAAATAAAATAATATTAAATAATGTTAAAATTTGTTGAAAGTTACATAAACTATATTTTTCAAACTACAAATAGTTTATCAATTTATTATACAAGATAATTCAACTTTATAACAAATGAATATAGTTGTTCTATTTCATGTCTCCCTAAAAGCAACCATATTTCGGTCCATTATCGCTCATACGATTAATTTACAAGTAGATAGATTATATGACAAAGTCATAAATGCATATAAGTCATTTTTCTAATGAATAAAAAATATAATTAATGAAGAATCAAAACGACGTCGTTTTGTGTCAAATGTCAAGAGTCGTAGCGAGTCGGAGAGTCGGACGCAGTCCAACATGGGTACGTAAGGAAAATTAAAGAGTCGGTGCAGCAGAACTACTAGACTGCTACTAGAAACGCTCAATGAAACCATTGAACCCTTCAAAATCACTTAGCCCACCTGCCCAATGGACCAGTAAACAGGCCGGTCGCCCCAGCCCAGATGAACCAGAATAGTTTTTTGAAAAATGAACAATATTGGAGTTTTTTGATAAAGCTAACATCACATATTATTATAATAAAAAATAATACTACTTTTTATTTGTTTTTATTTAAATCGTTCAATTAATTTACATTTACAATGTAGCATTGATTTATATATTGAAATGACAGACTTTTTATATAACTCGGTTTCTATAATATAAAAATCGAGCTACGATTTTTTAAAAAAATTATAAGTTGTGTCTTATCATCATCTTTTTTATTGTTTTTTTATATAAAAAAATAAGATGTCGGTTTCAAGGTTTATAGAAACCGACCTATCAAAAAAATTGTACATTCATACTACCAATCAGTGCTATGTTTGCAAAGCTTTTTTATTCGATGACAAAAATAAAACGAACGAAAAATTAATGCTATTTTTTGCAGTAACCGTATATGACACTGTTATTGCAAAATTTTACTCAACAATATTGGCCTAACCTAAATGTTGAAAACCATGTCCACTTTGTTGGAATATTATCTCAATAATATAAATGTTTTAATTTATAAGAGTAGTGATATCATGATTAAAATTGATTTGATCTAATATTTTCAATATAATTAACATTTCTTATGAATTGGTCTACATGAACACTATCACAATCTATTGAATTTTGAATTTCTAATTATTTTTCTAGAAAATTATCTTTACTGTGCCTCAAGAAGGATGAGACGAGAGTAGCACATGTTAGGGAAGATGCACGAGGGCTTGTAACTCATAGGATGATCAAATATGCAACATGGATCGAATTTACATAATCCATTTTACGAATAGTGGGAACAAACTCGTGCACCTTACACAAATCTCAATATCGGCTATGAAATCAAATAAACTAATGACAAATTAGTGGTGTTTCTAGTAGACATATAAACTTTAAAATAATGTAAATGTGATGTCTCGTATTTTGAAAAAAATAACATCATAAGTTGTTGTAATCGTTTACATTGACTCCTAAATTATTAAAAGTTGCAACTATCATGTCATCTATGTTTTATAATTGCATATTTGATAAGGGAATTCCAAAGCTATTTATATTTGATTCTAACTTTATTTAATAACTATTAATTTATTTGTATTTAATCATTAATCTTCAAAAAATATAAAGATGCCTCTAAATATTAAGAATTGCAAAAAATAACACATTAAGTTTAGAAATTTTGAAAAATATTAAAATAATAAAAATAAGGCAGACGGGGGAATTTAGAATTACACAAAGTTGGGTGGTGTAAAGGGAGAAGCAAAATAATTGAGGGACTGACTTGCAAGTAAAGAGAGACTTGACNTGCCTCTAAAACATTAGATGAGCAATATGTTTCAAATTCACCAACCGCCGAGTCAAATATCGGTTGCATGTCACTGCTAAAGAGGAAGCGATCTGGTAAAATTTTCTTCTGAACTTATGAAGTACATTTTGGAATACAAATGTTTTTCTTAAATATTTGCTCTGATAAAACCATGTAAACATGGATACTCGTCTTGCTTATTGCACAAATGATGCATACAACTTCAGTATTTCCGTAAATTTGGCTGTGTCTGGAGAACCTTACTCATAAAACTTAATACTATTGTCTGCAGTAATTTCCAGTTGTTCTTTATTGCCTTTATTTTTTTTGTATATTTCATTCAGGAACGAGACCTCGTCCTGTTGGGAAAAGGACACCAAGGTTCCCAGTGTCATTTTTATACGAGAACACAAAAGTTGTAAATTATTCTTCTCCAAATAAACGCATGAAATTCGAAGATTATGCTGATGATGAAGAAGTAGCGTTGGCTCTAGCTTTGACAGAGGCATCACAAAGGGGTGGTTCTCCTCAGTTTTCTGGAACACCGAGTAAGGTAGCTGAAAGTGTCATGTCATCTCCCTTTAGGCATAATCTAAGAAAGGTAATGATTTTATAAATATTCATTTGGAAAATATGCTCTTTACTCACGATGCTCCTGTTGATCACAGCATTCTGGCATGGAAACTGCAACCAAGATGTCGCCAAACGAAATGGATGAAGGTCTTGAAGGAAGCACAGAAGGTGACACTGGGGAATTGTTGAGGTCGATAGGCGATGGTACAATAAGTAAAAAGGAAAATACTGAAAGGGAAAACATTGAAACTGATATTCATAAGGAGAATCATTTGGATGACATCAAGGAAGAATGTAGTGCAACTGAGGAAGGTCATACACTTCGTGTAGCAGGAACCAAGTTTGATGTCGATGTCAATGATTCCATGGTTATTTCACCCACTCAAAACCAGAGAAAGAAGAGTAAAAAGGCTCTTTTTAGAAAAGGTATGATTATTTATTACTATTTTATTTAAATATGGAATAGGAACTGGCCTTCAACATAGAAATAAAATTTACTTGATAGATCACTTCATTTAAGTTCGTTAAGATATGGCCATCTGAGATCTAATGCACCATTATAATTGCAGTTTCCGAACTTTAGCTGCCAGATTTGTACTCACTAATATGTGTTTAATTTTCGTAGATGAAGGCCCCATATTTCATGCTCTCCAAACTCTCGCTGATTTGTCCCTGTTGATGCCTTCTGAAAATGAAGAAGGTGCGTGATCCATCCCATTTGCTTTATTCTTAAATAAATAGAATAGGTTAAGTAGACGTGCTTTTCTATATTTTACATCACATGTTCTCTGCTGCAAGCATGGCTAAAAAGTTCAGTGCATCATTATTATTCAATATTTAATTGTGTTTTGATAAATATTGCATTGAAAACTATGTTTTTACTGCTGAAAGCCCAGTTTAATGATTTCTTTACATTTTTCAGAGTCCACGTTGCCATTAAAAGATGAAAATCAAGATCATGCTGGTGAGTCTTCGCCACTAGAAGCTCCTACTTCAAATCGTCCTAGACAAAAATGCAGATCATCGAGTGTAAGAAAGAAATCATCGGAAGTTGCTACACGTAAAACATCGAAACCAAGGAAACGTGCTGGTTTTGATGATGACTCAGTTCTTGATGATAAGCAAGATTCTCGCAATGCAATCACCAAAACAACTAGAAAAAAGCAGAAGATGCAAGCATCCAAGGTAAGATAGTGGTTGCTCTGTTGCTAATCATAATTTTTTTCAGTGGAGCTTTGATATACGTAAAATTATGAATGTTAATCTACGCAGATGCAAAAGAAAGATGCTGACACTGATATTCATGACACCAGAACTCCAGGGGTTGAGGTAATCGGTTTTTTCGGTGGATGGCATAATTTCTTCCCATGATTTTTTTATTTATTTGAATGACTGTTATCTCTTCTTTTCTTGCCCCCTTGTTTACTGGTAGAATATATGATCATCAATTTGTTCTTAGTTACGATCTTCTCCTTATTTATTTTATCGCTAACAACTTTCCTTCAGGCTGCGGATCCCGGGAAGAAAATGGCCAAAAATAAGATGTCTCCTCAAAAGGGTTCACAAAATCTGATGAAAATCTCTGAAAATTCATCCAATGCTTATCTACGGAAAGAAGTGAGCGACTCAGCACAATCAGTAGCACAAAATCTTGCAAATAACCATGACGCTGCTCCAACTAAAGCGAGGAGTAGACATAAGAAGATTACTAATAAACCAGAGGTTCTGATAGATTTGAAACTTTCAGACAAAACCTCAAGTGATTTCAGTTCTCTCTCTGAAACAGCACTAAATCTTAAGGTTTCCTTTCTTTTTATATTATTATATTTTCCTTCTACTAGCTCTCTTTTTCTCTCTTCCCTTTGTTTTCTTGTAATCTAGTTGCTTTGCTTTTCATATATTAGTTTCTAGTGTTCTCAATTACTCCTATTTTGGGATCCAGGAAAGTCTCTCACATTGTTTGTCGAACCCGCTTCTTAGAAGATTCTGCACATTCGAATGGTTCTACAGTGCCATCGATTATCCATGGTTTGCCAAAAAAGAGTTTGAGGAATATCTGAATCACGTTGGTTTAGGCCATGTACCGAGATTAACTCGTACTGAATGGAGCTTCATAAAAAGGTATATACAGCTACCTTTCATTGGGATCATTCAAATTTAGATTGCTAAGAGAATAAGTGCTGATTCTAATGCTGAAACAGCTCTCTGGGTAAACCAAGAAGATTCTCTCAACAGTTCCTGAAGCAAGAAAAGGAGAAGCTTAATCAGTATCGGGATTCTGTTAGAAAACATTACACTGAGCTCCGAGAAGGCACTCGAGAAGGACTACCAACTGACCTTGCTAGGCCTTTATCCGTGGGACAACGAGTCATTGCCATTCATCCAAAAACCAGAGAGATTCATGATGGGAGTGTGCTTACTGTTGATCATTCAAAGTTTCACGTTCAATTTAACCGTAATGATCTTGGAGTTGAATTTGTCATGGTAATCATTTTCATTACATTTCTTTGCAAGAATCACATTAATTTTTTTAACTTGGAATCAAAATTTTAAGCTTTTCATTGCTTTTTTGTATCTAACAAGCAGATTTCTTTCTTTATTTGGTTTCTTCCCCTTACAGGACATTGACTGCATGCCTTTGAATCCCGTCGAAAACATCCCCGCAATGCTCGGAAGACGTGCTGATTTTGTGGATAGATATTTTGAGAACTTGAATGAACAGAATACTAATGGACATGCTAAAGAGTACATCAAGACTTCCCCTTGTGACAATATGGATATCATTGATGCTACTTCTCATTCATTGCCATTTCCTAATCCGGCCTCGGTACTGAAGGAGACAAAGGTTTGAGTGTTTTTGTTAGGGGATATGTAAATTTGGTCCTCATAGTTTTATGGTTTTGACAATTTTGATTCCCAAAGTTTTATGATTGTGGCCATTTTGATCCCCAAGTATGACTATCGCAAAATAGACTCCCATATTTTCTAAGTTTTTGCAAAACTAATTCCCAAAGTTTAGTATGTATAGCATGTTTGGTCTCCAAAGTTTTGGCAAATGAAGTATTCGGCCAAAATCAAATTTCAATGACTGATTTTGCCACTTTGGGGATCTGATTTAACGAATGTTGTAAACTTGGAGGATCAAATCTACTAGGATTTTGAAGTTTTGTGACTAAATATGTCATTATAAATTATGGGGATTGAATGCGTAATTTTATTGTTTTTGCTTTATTCTAATTACCACTAGACAACATATTCTTATCCTAGAACTCCTGCTCAGGTTCAGGCAAAAGAAGCTGATGCTCAAGCCATTGCTGAACTGACTCGTGCCCTCGATAAAAAGGTATCATCTATGCTTGTCTCTACGATTCATAGATTACGAATCTGTAGTATATCTGGTGTTAGTGATTACATTGTTTTTTTATACAGGAAGCCATTGTTGCTGAGCTTAGACTTATGAATGATGATGTGTTGGAGAGTCAAAGAGATAGCGGTAGCTCTTTAAAGGACGAAGAGTCGTTTAAAAAGCAATATGCCGCAGTTTTAATGCAGTTGAATGAAGCAAACGAAGAGGTATGTATACAAATACAAGTTTTTCAAAGCCTACATTTCACCCTCTTCAATTATATTCCGCAGGTTTCTTCGTCTTTGCTTCGTTTACGACAACGCAACACATATCAAGAAAAACGTCAACCGGCAAGTCCATCATCTGATCATTTCGGTACATGGGATTCTTTTGATCGCTCCGTTGATGAAGCCGGATCAAATGTTAATGACATTATGGATAGCTCAAGAACAAAGGCTCAAACAATGATCAATGCCGCAATTCAGGTACTCGGAAATATCTAAACCACCGATCTCAATCCTTATCACTCGATATATATTTTTACAGGCAATGTCGTCCCTTAAGAGCCGAAACGATGATAGCATTGAGAAAATCGAAGAAGCAATAGATTATGTAAACGAGTGGCTTCCCTCGGATGATAACTGCGTATGTGAATCTCGTATTATTTAGTTCATTGATCGGTATAATCATGAATATCGATCTTTACAGGCAAGTAATGAGAAATCTGCAAATCAACAAGAAATGGTGACTCAATATCCTTATGATCTGATCATGAAATGCATAGCAACAATGGTTATGATTCAGGTGAATCCTCGGAATTTTCTTTTTTTCGACTCGTTTTGCTTACGGAATCTTTCTTTTGAGTGTAGAAATGTACTGAAAGGCAGTTCCCACCATCGGATGTTGCTCGGATTCTAGATTATGCAGTGACGAGTTTACAGCCACGAAGCTCGCAAAACTTGCCTGTTTACACAGACATACAGAAATGTTTTGGGATCATCAAGAACCAAATATTGGCACTTATTCCAACTTAATCTTTGTATAAATTCTTCTATTTGGTTCATGGAAAAACATTAGAATGAAGTTTCTTTGTTGCACTGTAAAGGGAACGCCATTAACCCATTTTGGTTCACAAATTAATCTTTTGGGCGTATTAGTTTTTGTCCGAATTTAAACAAAATATTGATATGTATGAGTTTGAGAGGATCAGGTTCGATCTAGTTTAATAATTTAATTTATTTTATTATTTCGGTACATATTTAGTATATCAATGCGTTGAACTCGTTCGATATCAATATGTACCAATGTTTTTATACCGATCCGACGTACTGTTCCGATATGACCGTGGTACGAACGATATAATTTTTTTATTTTTCTGGATTGGCCCGAAAAAATCCTAATTCCAACCCGAAAACTTGGTACCGGTCGAAATATCTGTGCAGCCCGGTTTTCTACACACTGGCCGGTATAAAAACATGGACATGTACTGATTTTTAAAACATTGCATAATTTATAAGATTTTGATTCAAGGCAAAAAGCTCAACACTGATGTAATGTAACAATAAGGTAACCATGAACAATGCCTTGTAGTTTTTGAAGTTGGGAGCAAGCGTGTAGAAGTGGATACACCGAGTAACTGAATTATCATATAATATTATAAAAATAAATTTAAAGTTCAATAGAATTATCATATATTTACTTTAAGAATATTCAATAATAAATTAACAATATTTAATGCATTTTCATTTCAAGTTCTGTATCCTATATTTTGAACCAATATTTACATATCAATCCAAAATTTCATACTGATACGAATCGATATGATCGATACATATGATATACAAGATAGTATAACTATTGGTACCAAATATTTTTTTATAATATATTAAAAAAATATTTAATTATTTTTTATAGTCAGACTTGAAAAAATCCAAAATACAACCATAAATCCGGTATCGAAACAAATACCATTACAATCCTATATTTGATATACAGATTGATCCAACGGTATGAAAACATTAATTTGAACTTGACGACCCATGAACAAAAAAGATTGACGACATAATGAAAAAAATATACACAAGTAAAAAAGCAAAGAAGGAAAGAAAAGATTCATGAAAATGTAGTTGTTATTCCCTTTTTACAAGAAGGCATTCACTTTCTCTCAAGACATGTGTTTTGTAACTTGGCAATGGCCACTCAAATCATGTAAACAAGAAGAAGAAAAAAATATAAGAGCCTTAAAATCCAGAGCTTTTCCATCTGCAAATTAAACTAGACACAGACACCAATTCCTGTTCCACCATTTAGCTACTACCAAGAAGAAACCGAAACACATCCGTCAATGAAACGATACCTTCTACGCGCTTACTCCCAGCTTCAACGACGACGAGGCGTCTCACGCCTGTATAATATTTATTTCAAGTGTTTTCTATGTACTTGGAGCAAAAGAAGAAATTGAAATGGTGACCTGGTTGAGTTAATCTCTCCAAGACCTTGTGAAGAGGATCAGATCGCAAGCACATATGACATCTTTGATTGTGGTATCCGTAGGGTGATAGCGGATCATCTCTGTACTGTAATGCCTGTGTTTGAAGACATAGCGGCTTAAGACACGACTCCAATAATCTTTCGTTCAATGTGATGTTTAATTCCAAATAACAAAACCACAATGGCTTGCATAAAAACCAATGTTTTCATACTCGTTCGGAATTACACTCTACCGCCCAGTGCCAACAAAAACTATTTTGTTTTAGGTTGGACCCGAAAAAACCCGGTGCCATGGATAAAGATAGAATTTACGTGTGTGTCCTTTGCAAGATTGATTAGCAAGAAGTAACTTCAAAAGAAGAGTAATCTACTCACTTGATGAATAGTAGTCTCTTCAAGATTAATGTGTGTGTAAATCCTGTCCTTTGCCAATGATGTTATATCACTGAAAAACCAAATGAAAAGTGAAACGTGTGAAATCATTCGGATAGCAATTCACTAGCCAAAGGAATTAGCTGTGTGCGAGACATGAGAGTACTTGCCTTCGAGAAAATACATCCACTAAAGAGTCGTTGTCATCGACGATGGGGATTGAACTAACTTGAGCTGTGGTAAATGAAACATGAAGAATAAGCTGAGCCATGTACATCTGCGTATACACATTATTGCAGACAAGAAAATGGGAAAAAATACTTCGCTCAGATTGCATTTAATTGATAAATGATGCTTATATACCTTGAATTAACAAATTTAGGGCCGCACTTAGCGAAGCACTTGAACACATAATAGCTAGAGGCCGTTGATTTGGCTCTCCAATTTTTGGGGCCCAAGAGCCTACAGGAACTGCAGACAGTGGGAACTGAAGGACTGGCAGCGAGCTTGGTGAATGCTTAAAAAATCTGCAAACACCTGTACAGCATTGTTGTTATATTTACATGTACCGTTCCAGATTCTTCTATGAAAACATGGAAATGTTTAATTCCTTACATTTTAATACTCCAGAAAGTGAAGCTAAATGCAGCAGATGAGGGTTTGAGCCATCAGGGGATGAAGAATGAAGAATTGGAATTGTGGCAAAACCACTTTGCAAAATCTTCAAAGCAACTTCCTTCAAACTGTCATCAGGCCCAACCTGAAAATCACCACCATGGTGGTATAGAAATCGATCAATTGCTAATATTTTTTTACATATTCTAAGCAAGATACCTCAAATTACACTTTTAGTAACTCTTAACAAAGACGAATCAATTCATATGACTTACATGTGTAAGCCCTCTTGAAATAACTCTAGCTAGGCCATTAATTTGGCTGTTTATGTATGACTTTGCTTCCTTCCATGCAGATATTGTGTGTGTTTCAAGCTCCTCCTCGGTCAAATTGGATCCATGCCTTCTAAGCTGCCACACATCGAGTACACCAAGAAAAGCATATCAAAACTTCTGAAGTAAATTATGTAAAAAACAGAAATCAGAAAAAAATAGAACGCTGGATGCCCTCATAAATTTTCAAGGTACATCTTAGTGTATACATCCAGGTGAAAAAATAAACAAGTTGACTTTGAAAATAGAACATCTTTGAAGGCAAAATTACGCCATTTCAATCTAAGGCAACACATAGTTGTGTTGACATTTGACATAGTATATAATACAAGATTCTTGTATATGCATTACCAGAATCAGTTGCAGCAAGCAAATAAAAAATCTATCTGACATAATTCAAGGAAACTTTCAATAATAAGTATGCTAGACATAAAAGTACTATACCTCTTTCATAATTAAAATAAAATCCTGAGCACTGAGAACTCCTACAAATTTTCCCTTGGAGAAATCCCATAAGGGTGCCATGGAGATTCCCTTGAAACAGAAAAGTGAATAAATCCCATAAGGCCGCCATGGGGAGTGAGTCATAGCTCAGACAACGTAATAATAAAACTTTAGATCAAAATCATGAAGCGGAAGAAACTATCAGTATTTTCAAGAGCAAAGATATCCATGGACTACAAAAATGAGATGAACCAGGGTATGTGATCTAGGTACCTGCTCATGAAAAATATGAAAGGCTTGCTTTACAGGTAGTTCCACATCCAATGCAATAACCTGCAAACAGATCTAGATTAATCAACATAAATTCGACGTGATAAAAAATAGATTGAAGATGATTACCTTTCCAGATTCAGGGAGCAACTCATAGGCCAAGTGTGATGACAAAAATACAGCAACACGCTGTCTGGAAATCTCCAGATCCGGTTTTGATATCATTGGAGAAATTTCAGGTGATAGTGTATCTGACACCCGGACCTGAGATGAAAGTGAAAGGGAAACATATGAAAACATACTTTCCCTGCCTCAATGGATGTGATAAAGGAAATATCGCTTGAATCTAAAGTGAATCCATATTCTAATAGATCATGGTCTCTATAAATTAATACTAGAAAATAAATTAGTAAAGAAGCAGTAATTTCACACCACACGCTGAAAGGCCTCCTTGTCCACATCCATACTAGACACAAGACCTGATGGGGATACTTGTGGACTTAGGATTGCTGGACGGTATTCTGATTCATGTGTTAACAAGATAGTATTCACTGCCCCAAGATTACTAGTTATGAAAGGCTGGTGCTCATCATGTCTCCATTCACCGTCAACCACAAACTTATACTACAGAAAAAAGCAGCCAATGCTCAGTCAAAGTCGTTATTTTGATCAAAGAAATTAAACCTATGATGAACAAACAAATTTAAATCGCATACATTGAGCCCATTCTCAACCTCGATTTTTTCTCGAGTTGAGCAATAGATTCTACTACTTACTTTTTTTAACAAAGAAATACACCTATTCTAAGATAAGCTGATGTTCAAACGCTACATAATACACATCATCGAAGAAAAGCAAGAACACAAAACTCCAGCCAAAACAGGCACAATTTCATTCGAAAATTATATATTACAGGAACTAATCGCAAACCAAGCCACTTTTAAAACAGCTCTGATAGAATATGTACGTAACAAAGTATAAGTTCTCTTTTCAAATGCGAATGGTAACAAGAGATAAAAAAATACAAACTGCCAACCTGGTGATAACCAGGAGGAAGATTACAAATTGTCTGGAATACTGTAGGGCAACCTTCGACGGGTGTCATTGGCCACTGCGTCCACCTAGAAATTTACCATGAATTACACTTTCAAGAGTCAGAAAATCAGCTAGGATCATAAAAAGTAGAAGCAAATTGCATGTATTATATTTTAGCACCAAATATCGCAAAAACTCACCCCGTAAAGGAGCCACTGATATACACGGCCCTTCCACCATAAGGCCACACAAACCGAGTTGGAATCAACACCATTCCACTTTCACGAGGAAATTCCACGGCAAGAGGATACATTCACTTCTCGCAAACTCCAGATTCTCCCAAACAAAATTGCCCAGAATAAAATCCTAACATTTGCTAATTACAACAGGAAAATAAGCATCACCCAACAATCGGAACACCCTGAAAGCCCATAATGCTGAAAACGGTCGTTTTTATTACAAAACCAAACTTCCCACTTTCGCACTGCAATTCCACAGAACGTCACTAACACTTTCGAATCTATCTAAAACCACAACCGCTACACCAAGAAAGCTGAAGAAAAAGACAGCAAGGAGCGCCAATACTCAGACACCTACAAGACTGAAAAAATACACGCCCAAATGTAAATTTACAGCACCAATACCCAATATCTGCATGAATCATAAAGACTCGAAAACAAGAAACAATGGAAAGCACTCCTCCGAGAAGAAATTGGTCTACCCTAACCCTAAAATTCTCCCGATGTCAAGAATCATATTGGGGAAAAGCTCTCCTCAATCCAATTTCCCATTCGCAAATAGAATTGAGACTAGAAATCATTTGTGGGTCCCTCTTTAGTTTTTTTTAATTATATTTTTTGTAGATTCTCTTTCAGTTGCCCAGTCAGCAATCAATGTTTTCATTTTTTTAATAACAAATAAATAAATCTGTGGCAATAATACATATTTAATTATAAAAATAATGTCAAATTCAATTACTTCTTTGGACGCCCTTAATTTTCGAACTTCCTTTTATTTTTAGAAAAAAATAATTATTTTAGTTAAATTTAACATTTAAGTCTAAATGCTAAAATTTTAATACATTTATTTTTCTTAAAATTAAGAGGGAATCACAAAGGAGAATTACTATACTCAAATATATAATCCATGATCTTATAAGTTATTTGGTATAAAGATACTATAATAGTTATATAAAGATCACATAAAATAGAACCGATCATATTAGAACTAATCTTTAACACTCATTCTGTTAAGGATAAAAATCGATATTCATTAATATTACGAAATATAGTATGTGAGAACAACTAGTAAACGGTTGCCTTAATGAAAAGCACCAAGAATTACACTTGAGAAACTCGAGAATTAAGAGGAAAATCCACGGAGCATCAAACTCAGTAAGAGATTTCACTAGAAAAGATAGGTAGAAGCAATACAAAAGTTTGTAGCATGTGTTGATGTCTCTGTTGAACACGCATTCTTCTTCTTTTTAAAGAGGGATGATAGAATATAAACATATTAAATCTAATATAATATTCCCTTTGTCTCATCAACCGTCATCGTGCTGATTTATACGACTTGTAATGCGTAAAAGTCGTGCGGTACCGCCTGAGATTGGTAACGCATACATTGTTGACATTTTTGCATTCCTACCGATAGTGTCAAACGGCAGACCCACCGTCCATTGCCGATCGGGCATTGATGATGTCGCTCGGCAAGTGTTGATCATTGTCGATCAGACGTAATGACGTACCGATCAGGCTCTTCATAGTAAATGTCGATCGTCTCATTCGAGAAAATATGTCGATCGATATTTTGTTAAACCGAGAAAATGTGTTAAACCGACCCATCCGGTTTAACACATTTGTCAGATAATTTGACAATAATAAGTTTCAAAGAAATTTCTTCTATTTATAATGATTAGAAATAATCAAGAGTAGCACAATTAATGACTAATTATTTCTTTTAATAATTGAATTATCATAGAATTTAATATACTATCATTGGGTTTGTTTGGTTCAGCTTTTTAAAATTACGGTGTTATGAGGTGTGGTGAGATGTGGTGAGATATGATGATCGTGAATTTTTAAGTATGTTTGGTAAAATTGCGATATTATGATCGCGATTTATGTAAAAATACTAATATAACCATATATATATATAATAATAAATATAATTATATTATAATTAATAGAAGTAAGGGTAAATGAGTCTTTTCCAAAATCACGATGAGGCAACATCTGATTTTAACAGTTGTGATGATATCGTGATTTTTTAACGATTACCACATCGCAATTAACCTTATGTTTTGTGTGCATTAAAAAAATCACGATTTGAACATCTCACCGCACCTCACCGCTGTTTTAATCAGGGTACCAAACAAACTCAATATGTGTACATTACTAATCTAATTTCATAATAATGAGCTAAATGCTTCATGAATAGAACTTATACATAAGAAAATAGAATAGGAGACCACTATATTATAATATTTATAACATAAATTGCAATTTTGTATTTGAAAACGTGGACGTAGTTGTGAATTGTAAAGCATAATTAGGAAAACAAGTAAAATTACAAATGTCGGACCCGGCATTTATTTCTTTGCAGGCCTTTGTCGGGTCGGAAGGTCCATATTGTGGGCTCTTGATTGATTTATTACTTTTAATATTTTTCAATTATTGATCGTAATCATTTATTATATTTTTAGAAAAAGGTAATATTATAATACAGTCTACAGTATCACGAAGTAGTGATACAGAAAAAGAACAGATTTGAAGGAGAAAAATATCAACGCTGTCTGGTCTGTCTGCGCTGCCGCTTTAAGTGTCAAAACTGAAGTTTAAAATTTATTTTCTAAATGCTGCGTTTAAAATTTATTTATTCTAGAAAAAAAAGGGTTTGTTTTTAAAATTTAATTTTTATTTTATGGAGTTTTGGGACTTTTTTTTTGGATTAAAGTTGATTTTTTTGGGATTTGGAGAGTGATATGGTTGGAGTATGATTTTGAAGAAATTGATGATAGCCTAGTGGGAGATGTGAATTTGCTCACCTAAATGTTGGGTTGTTGAAGTGGGCCAAGTATGATTAAATTTGAACAAGAGATTTACAAGCTTGGATAATGGTCTTTTTTACTGAAATATCCACCGTAAAAGTGGGTATTTGCCAAAATACCAATCTGTAATGTATTTTGGTAGATGAATTTGTACTGCAGATAGGTATTTTGTCAAAACAGCATTGGATAATGGATAGTACTACAATGGATCTTGATATTGCTCTTAGTTACATTGTATGCACCATCAAAATTATGCTTTCACTCTGAAACTATGTAATTGATATACAATTCTTGTGTAAGTTAATATAAATCTTGTATGTTATTAGCGAATGGTTTGACAATGAAACAACTCAATATATTTCGTTTCAATACTTCACTAGTTATTTTTACAAGTTCCTGAGTATACTAGAGATGGCCTTGGGTCAGGGTCATCGGATTGCGGGTCTAACTCATGAAACCCAACAACTCATATGGGTTGATCCAATGGTTTGTTAAAAATTTCAACCCTTTAATGGGTCAATCCGGTGGGTTTGAGCATTGGCCCAACTCAACTCGCGGGTTAACTTAAATATATTAAATGTATCAACATGTTCTTGAAAATAAAAATTCTAAAAATTTAATTTTAAACTAAAATATAAATGAATGTGATATTGTCCGATGTTATTTATGTAATTATGTTAACCTCGAGGTTCGTTCGACGTGACTATGTGGTATTTTCGGTATTTTTATATGTCTATCGCGAGGCGTTCTCGAGGGTATTCTCGTGATTCAGGCATACTGGACCCCATATAAGGCTTATGTAAGTGTTTTGAGATGTTTTGGGCTATTTCGGTCCCAGGTGGGGCCAGGGGTATTTTCGTAATTTGCCACCCGGGAGCACATTGGCCGGGTGCAATGATGTTATGTGGCTGCGTATTCACTGTTTGGAGGCAAAGAACTGATATACGAGGTTTTCCGGTATTTTCTCATCGCATTTCCAACTAAACTCTCGACCGGGATTGAGTCCAAAAGTTCTGTGGCGCTGTGACACTTATTCCGGATTAATTGGATATTTTCTAAGTAAGTTTGACTAATTTGACTAAGATTGGGCTTTTGGACCTTAAGTTCACTTATTGAGCCGAGTTTTTCTATAAATACAATACCCTAAATCTCAGAAAAGGGTTCAGACTGTTATCACGCTTCCCAAGGCAAAATATTAATTTCTGCACACTGTAGAGTCGCGACCTATTGCATGTTTGTTGTCATTCGCGACTTATTGCCTGTAGCCGCGACTTATTGCTCGTAGTCGCGAGTTGTTGCATGCTTCTTCTCCCGGAGTTGCGACTTGTTGCAGTCTCCCATTGAGCCGCGAGTTGTTGCTTTGTGATCTGGGTCGCGGGTTGTTGTTTGCCGATTCGCGAGTTGTTGCCCACAACTCGCAACTGCATACCTTTCGGGCACAGCGGAGTATTTTCGATCGTTTTTCGAGCCGTTTTCATCTGGATTATTATTACCACCTCATTGTATTTGTATGCTTTGATTATTATAGTGGAAACCAAGGTAGAGCTTCGCTCTCTCGAGGACGTAAGCTCACACATTGTGGGCCCAACCTCGTATATCGCTCGTGTCCCCACAACAATTAAATTTCGAGTAATTAAAAATTGACTGATCTAAAAATAAATACCCAAAATATTTTTAGACTATATCAAAATGAAATAATTCAAATCATAATTTAGAATACTAATTGTATTCAATAACCAAATATAATATATGTTACTAAACTCAAGAGGAAGTATAAACTGGAACAACAGATTACGAAATTACGAGTGTAAGAAATCGAGAGTACTTGTAGATTTTATGTTTCAAACATAAAATACAAGAAAACACAAATATATTACAGCTTGTTTGAGAAAAAACGAAACTGAAAAATAGGCAAAATGGTGTGAGGAGCAAACCATTTATGTTTATTTATTTTACGAGCCGATGGGCCAACCCACTGGGTCAACAAATAATCGGCTCATTCCAACCCGTGGCCCACAACGGGTTAACCCGCTATGGGACACGGGTTTATTTAGTTGGTCCGATCTGTAATCATTTTTAAATTGGATTGACTTACAGGCTGGCCCATGCTAATAGATTGAGTCAACCCAATGGACTGGGCTGGCCCATGGCCACCTCTAGAATAGACTTTGAGAACTTGTTTACGAGGCTTACCATTAGAGCTAATATAATTCAAATCCAACATCATACAAGTGAGAAGGGAATCATTACATTTGATATCAGAGTCTGACTCAAGTTATAGTCGATGTGTGGGGCAAACCTAGTGAGAACATTGAGTCTCGTGAATGTAAGACCGACGGTTAAGGTAAATCTCAACATCGTTTATAAATGGAGAAATGAATATTTTTCCTAGCAAAGTGACATTATCCTGGTGAAACCGGAAAGTTAAGCTTATTAATGCTGGAGTAGAGGCAACATAGATGATATAATGAGAAGTTTATGGTTAAGGAAAAAATAAAACCATGAATATTAAGTGGAAATCATTAAAGTTGACTCCCTACAAAGGGTACAATATTGTAAAATTTGTGATGAATATAATAAGCAGTTAAGATTTGGATGTAAAATCAGACATTGTAGCAAAAAGTTTCTTTTATTTTTTGGACAAAAAGCTATTCATGTAAGAATAGTGTTCATCTATAAATCTTACCAAAACTCAGGACAAAATGGAGGCTAA
This sequence comes from Utricularia reniformis, assembly GCA_009725065.1. Lineage (NCBI taxonomy): Eukaryota > Viridiplantae > Streptophyta > Magnoliopsida > Lamiales > Lentibulariaceae > Utricularia > Utricularia reniformis. The sequence goes on from RWGZ01000948.1 coordinate 99,110, forward strand.
CCAGTTTGATGAAGTTTCATATACAACGAATGTAACAGCTCCAGCAGGAGCAGCTTTGATTATTGATGGCACAATGCCTTTGTAAAGTCCTGCCCAACCCTCTTTTTGCATGATTTGGTTAAGGCCATCAGCCATGTTTCTATATGCACGAACCTCCAGACGAGCTCCGTATCGCACGTCTCGTTGCAACCCTTCAACCTGTAAGAGAAACGTATTTATATGCTTTAGAAGAACTATGGAGACCAAATTTGTGTCGCCCGGTAAAAATCATTGATGTTTGAAGGTTCGACTTTCATATATGACGTCTATTACCTGAAATCTCTTCTTGACAACGTCAAGTGGATGACAAATGGCTTTGGCTACTGTTCCAGCAGCTAATCCGCAAATGAAAAGCTGGAAGCTTGAAAGAGCATCAGACACTGGTGTAACATTAGGAGATTGGTAATGATCCCAAGCCTAGAAAGATCGAAAGCTTATCACAACATATCGTACCGAACATACACTACATCAATGTAAAAACCAGTCAAGTGTAATCAGTTTACCGCTGCCCAACGTTTGAATGTATCATAAGTACCGAACTGCAAGCCGGCGTAAGGTGCTATCTCAACTAGTGTAGGTGTCAACCCAGCATAAAGCCCTTGAATTCCACGACTTCGAAGTATATGAACAAATGCTGACCTCATATTAGGATATATCTGATCAGAAAAAAATCCCATGTTTTTTTTTCAACATCAACACAGAAAAGTTCATAAACAAGTTTCCGTAACATTCGGATACTAAATGCAACAATGGACATTTGTGATACAAAATATAATGCCAAAAGATAACCATAGTGTACCTTTGGCTCTCCTTGTGAAGCCAAAATGGTTCGTAGGAGATCAAATGGATATGATCCAAGTGTTGCTGCACAGCCTGCTAGTGCCCCACTGGCGTAAGAAAGATATGGACTATGATCTGCTGTATGAATAAAACAAAATAATATAAGGCAAAGGGTACACTCGTTGACCTTTCCGTGTTTGTTTTTCCGATTTAAAATGACTTGATATTATAAAGTTTATCTTTAATAACATGATAATCAGAGAGCAAAAATTTATTGGATGGTGAGCATGTTGGCAAACCTGTCTTGGATGAACCAGAAGCTATTGCCTTTAATTGGTGCAAAACTGTGAACTGTATTGCTGTATAAGGCATAACCATAAGTAATGCAGGAACATTGCCCCTCCAGAATCCCTGGATCATAAAACGAGAGCAACTACGGTAAAAGAAACTTCATTTGTACAAATAGTAATCGCAAGAGAAATTTCACCCTCATTACGTACAAAAGATCAGATCAGATTCAATTTCTAAAGATCAGATCAGATAATCAAACGTATATACTTTTGCATTAACTATGCAGAGACACCAAGGATTTGGATCAGTACCAGAAAACCTTCCTCCCTAAATATGTCTTTTGTTGCTTGCATGACACCGGTATACTTCGACGGACCATAAGCATTTCTTTGAAGCAAAGCCCACTGTGTTGTTGGCTCTAGCTGAACCTGTATATACAACCACCAAATAAATTCAATGCACTTTAAAAAACTCATATCAATGCGCCAAAATCTATGAACTCGTGGATTCATTTGAATTATCGAAACAAAAATCATAACTATTACACAATATTATCAAACCATGTCATGATCTGATTAGGAGAAACACTTGGAAGTTCGAATATAGTGAGCATAGGACCCCAAAAAAGAACAAATCAACAAAATAAAAAACAAAGTGAAAGTAAAACCAGTGATATTTGCCAACCTGAAACCTAATTTTAATAACATCAAGAGGCGATGTGACAGTTCTTGAAATTGCACCAGAAATAGCACCTGCGGAAGCATCAATCAAAGCCCTCTTCAGCCGCCAGGGTTCCTCCATTTCCTTCTTTCAGAGCAATAAACTTCAAAAGCAAGCAAAAGATGACATTATCAAATAAAACTCGCCTTTTTAAACCAAAAGATATCCCTTTGGCACTACACCAGCAAATTAAAGTTGAATAAAAACAAATCACGCATTAAGTTGCCAGCTTTCCATGCTTACACAATAAGATAGTTTGCCCGAAATTGCGAAAGACCATATTCTACTGAAAAACTATGAAATTCACCAAATATAGTTCCGGGACACATAAAATCCAATCAAAAAATAAGAAATCAAATACCTGACGATAAAATAACAAAATAACAGACCGGAATCAGCGCTGAATCATATATCAAATATCAACAACCTGGGAAGAACGGAGAATCCCCTAATCATCCATCTTTGAAAAGGATTTCAAGAGTCAAAAGGTTTGAAATTCATACGAAAGATTCTTGATTGCACTCGTTTTATTATGGGGAGACAACGCTGACGCGTCACCTATACTTGGTGTCGGTTGTTGCCGCCCACCCTTTCTCTCTCGCGCGCGCTTCTTCACCCTTTTCTTAACTATCAACGTCGACTGGTCGAATTCAAGACTCCATTAGTCAATTATGTAAGCTTTAGAAAAGTATCTTTATATATTTTTACAAATTATTTTTAAAAAACAATTTAGAAATTTACATTTTTATTCAAAACGCATGTCTTTATGGGTGAGATATATAACATAGTTATCACTTTAGTTATATAAAAAACAATGAGAAAAATATGATGACGATATTTAAAATGTATTCAAAGTTTTTAGTCAATATGATGTATTCAAAGTTTTTAATTTGTGTATTTAATAGCTTAATTTTCAAAATCATTATAGAATAATTATAAATAAATAATAGTAGTTTAGCACCTTTAATATTTTAGTGTAAATAGTTTTGATAATTTATATGTTATTTTTTTATTTTTTCAAAGTTTAGAGACCAAGAAACATACTCATTATGGTTAAGTACTCAATTAGAAGCTAAAAATACATTTAAAACATCAACGAGTATTATAGTCAAATATAAATAATTTTAGAATTTCGAGACAAATAACGAAATTATTAAACTTTGAAGGTATGATAAACAACACGAATTATATCAACTTCGGGAGTTTGCGTACAATTTACAATTTTAGATATACCATATTTGCATCATTTTAAAGTTGAAAAATCTCACTCAAAAAACAATAGAGAAATTTGATACTAAATTTATTTGTTTACTTAGGTTATGATGTGCGAATTCTTTATTTTGGTATATATATATATATATATGATAATTTAGATACTCTTAGATATCACGATCCCACACTCGAATCGGTATATCTTCAAATCGATGAAGTCACATTATAGCTTCTTGGAATACCATATAAACTTAAAATTTCACACAAATCAATTTTAAATTCTTTTTAATTTCTTCATTTTTAATTTTCCTAAATATTAATTACGTAGCAGTGTGCTGGTAATTCGTGCACCCACGAATTAAACATATTGGTAAAATGATTAATTCTGCAACTTTTGATCTATGAATATTAATCATAAATTGTTAACGATTTATATAAAATGTTTCATAATTTATATCTTAAAATATGGATATGTTCATATTTTTATGATTTATTAATAAATAATACAATTTTTTCCAACATTAGTATCATACTAACCAATCAAGCTTAGTATTAATTAATCATATCATATCAATATAATTTGATGAGAACTTTAGAATCGGATACCTTGTGGTGGGTAAGGCCCAGTAACCGTTGGGCCGATTCAAATAGTGAAAACGAATTCCTACAACCTATTTACACACTTAAAGAAGAGCGGCCCGATATTCAACGAGAGGACCGAAGATAACCTTAACGAAATAAAGCGTTTTCTGCCAGCTGGCTCATGAGTTCGGTCCTAGCGGTTACAGAGCGGTCCGAACGGTTACAACTCACGTTTTCCACGCTTCGGGCCTTCCCACGTTTACCACGCTTCGGGCCCGATCACGCAGATCACGCCTCGGTCCAAACCTCGTTTTACATCCCGCGATAACAACATCTAACAAACCTGTCAGAGGCGGTTACAGAGCGTGATTTACACACGTTATGAACTCAATAAATACAGGGAAAGACGACGGAAATAGCAGGACCTTTTGGACGCGTAAGAACAGACCGTTACCCTGCCAGAGTTCTTAATGCTTTATTTTCCTTGTCATTTTCATTTAGCCTCTGATGTACTGATTATGAATTATTCGATTAGTGAACAGGCTAAGAGCATTGTTATGGTCCCTTTTTAGGGAGTACCAACAGTCGTCCGGTTCGTTCAACAAAAGAACTCGGTTTTAATTTGTTTTAAATGTGGAAGACAATCAAAAGGTGGAAATAAATAAATGCACAGCGATGTATAGTGGAAACCCCAAGAATTGGGGTGAAAACCACTCGATGAAGAGCAGATTGTTCTCTTAGTCTGTTCACTAATGAAATAACTCATAGTCAATACAAGAGAGGCTAATGAAAATGACAAGGTAAAGAAAACGATAAGAATTCCGGCAGGGTAACGGCCTGTTCTTCCGCGTCCAAAGGGTCTTCCTATTTCCGTCGTCTTGCCCTGTATTTATAGAGTTCATAGCGTGTGTAAATCACGCTCCGTAACCGCCTCTGACAGGTTTGTTAGAGGTTGTTATCGCGGGATGTAAAACGAGGTTGGGACCGAGGCGTGGCCTGCGTGATCGGGCCCGAAGCGTGGTAAACGTGAGAAGGCCCGAAGCGTGGTAAACGTGAGTTGTAACCGCTCTGTAACCGCTCTGTAACCGCTAGGACCGAACTCAGGTGCCAGCTGGCAGAAAACGCTTTATTTCGTTAAGGTCAGCTTCGGTCCTCTAGTTGAACATCGGGCCGCTNTATGATGATCGTGAATTTTTAAGTATGTTTGGTAAAATTGCGGTATTATAATCGTGATTTATGTAAAAATACTAATATACCCTTATATATATAATAATAATAAATATAATTATATTATAATTAATAGAAGTAAGGGTAAATGAGTCTTTTCCAAAATAACGATGAAGCCACATATAGTTTTAACAACTGTGATGATATCACAATTTTTTAACGATTATCACATCGCAATTAAACTTGTGTTTTGCGTGCATTAAAAAAATCACGATTGGACCATCTCACCGCACCTCACCGCACTTTTAATCCTGATACCAAACAAACACATTATAGCTTCTTGGAATACCATGATTTAAAAGTTCATACAAATCAATTTTAAATTCTTTTTTTCATTTTTAAAATATTTTTATTTTCCTAAAAAATAATTACGCAGCAGTGTGTTGGCAATTCGTGCACCCACGAGTTAATACACATTGGTAAAATGATTAATTCTGCAACTTTTGATCTATGAATATTAATCATAAATTGTTAACGATTTATATAAAATGTTTCATAATTTATATCTTAAAATATGGATATGTTCATATTTTTATGATTTATTAATAAATAATACAATTTTTTCCAACATTAGTATCATACTAACCAATCAAGTTTAGTATTAATTAATCATATCATATCAATATAATTGTATCAAACATAATATCACATCTAATTAATCTCATACAATATTATCGTTACAGTCAAACGACTCCTTATTAATATTAAATTAAAAGGGAAATCTTGTAATAATTAATCTTATTAGAATTTGCATCTAAATATTTAATTTAAAAAATGTATTCCAATAATTAATTCAATGACACTTGGATAATACATGAACAACGTTCAAAAGCCCATCGGATTAATCTACTATTACAAATAACATCCGATTGCAATAAGAAGAACTATTGAATTATTGTACAACTCAAACAAAGCATAAACTAGAAGTTCTACAAAACCTTTGCAAATTTCTTCTCATGTATTCTCATTGCTATTTATAATAATGATATGATGTTACCTCATTAAATGAGGCTCAAACCACTATTTACTTAAGTTGATCGACCGTCACTTAAGCGATATCACTCATAATAGCTATGCCGAGCTTCACTTTTCTGCCGATCGTCACTCCCATGTGATGATCGTCACTTTATGTATCAACCATCACTCTTGAGGTTGATCGCAAGTAGGGATGACAATGAGACGGATATGATATGGTTATACTAGTAACCGTTACCCGTTCAGCCTAATATAATGTGTACTGCTCCTCGCCCTGTCCCGACAAAATTTTTTTGTTATCCGCCCACTCCTCACCCCACATCCGCTATAGATTAACCGTTGGGTTAGCGGTTAACCAACGGTTTATAATTTTTATTTTTTTAAAAAAATTGTAAAATATTCATATTTAAACATATAAAAAGAATATCAAAACAACAATATAAAATTAAAACAACTATTTCAATGAATATAATTTTAAACTTTGATGGTTTCATCATCGAGACCAATAATATCATTTCTCACATTCTCTATGATCAGACAACAATCGAGAGTTTTAGAAGTACCTAATACAAAATTTAAACAAATAATTATAATGTTAACATATATAACATGATATTGTAGTAAAAAACATTGATACAACTAGCCGTACGAAAAATAAGATATATAACAAATTAACAATATAAGTGTTACATGTAATTCAATATAATTAGTGTTTAAACAAAACCTTCAAAACTCTTACAGATTGTTTGCCTTAAAACTCATGAACTTGTATTGTTAATCTATCATCCGATTATATTGCTTGCCCAAAAAACGGAAACCGAAAACATTATGCTAAGATGAATTTATATTAATTTTGATGTAAACACAAAAAAAATTGAAAAAAAAATCAATAGGAAAAAAATAACTTAAAAATAAGATCTATATAACAATAATTTGAAACTTGAAGAAGATTGAAGAAATAATGAACAATAATTGTTGTTATGGTTCATTTTTAGGGGTACCAACAGTCGTCCGGTTCGTTAAGAAACGAACTCGGTTTTGATTTGTTTTTTGTGGGAGAACGACTTGAAGACTGAAAACAGTAATGCGGTACAACAATTTATAGTGGAAAACCACGTAAAATGGGAAAAAAACCACTTGACCAATAGCATAGATTGCTCTCAGTCGATTCACTAATCAAGTAAAATGTTCAAATACAAGAAAAGTAGAGGCTTGTGAAGATGACAATGATAAGAAAGCAATAAGAATAATCCCGGCAGAGTAACGACCCATTCTTCGCATCTAAAAGATCATGCTAATTCCGTCGTCAAGTTCTATATTTATAGGGCTGATGGCGTTTGAGATCCACGCCCTGTAACCGCCTCTGACAGTTCCGTTGAACGTCATTATCGCACGCTGTAAAACGTGGCTGGAACCGATGCGTGGAAAATGTGACAATGCTCGAAGCGTGGAACACGTGGAGAGGTCCGAGGCTTAGAACGCGTGACTGTAACCGTTTGGACCGACCCATTGGGTCGGTCCGTAAGCATTCATCATTACGACCAACTCAATCTTCGGTCCTGACTTCTTAATGGACCTTCGGGTTAGTCAATCCAAATGGGCCAAAGTGATGATCTTGGGCCACATTAATTCGTCTTTAATCATTCGAGCTAGCCTATTAGATTGGGTCTAACTCAACAGAAAGTATCAGGTCCCGGAGCCCTCATCAACTGTATTGAAATTAATGAGATGTAGATGAAAAAACCAAAAAAAACCTAAGAAATTTGAAAAATGAAATAGTTAGTTAAATTGATAATCTTTAAATTTCTTCATAATAAGAGTTTTATAATTAAGACAAAACTTTTAAATATATTTAATAAATATATGTTGGCGGATATTGTTATTTAAATGGATAACCGAACGGGTAGCGGAACGGTTATGTATTAAATCATTACCCGTTCCGTTTAAGGCGGATATGTGATTTTCTTCCCTGCCCCATTTCCACTACCCGTTTAATTATTCAATAACCTTTTAAACGGTACGGGTATCCGTCGGGTAGATGAACGGATAATCCAAATTACCATCCCTAATTGCAAGTTCGGTCCTAACACTTTCTCTGTGGTATGAAATGTATTTTTATCTGTCTATTTTGAAAATCCGATGAAGAATGTTGAACAAGAGATCAATATTTACTCCCAAAGATAAGCTTATGTAATGTATTATGCTAACATATCGTGCTTTACAAATTAAAATGTTTTGAAACCTAGGGATTATTAAACGAATGCTTCAATTTCAACTTTCACCTATTATATATATATATAACTTAAAATTGATAAAGACCTGCATTCTTTATAAAATAATAGCATAGGGAAAACCTAGTAACCATAATTCATAGTGATGTCCTTGACATGGTCCAATATTATTATATATACATTATAATAATTTATGATTATGTGTTAATTCGATTTATTTAGGCAAATAACACAAATATTTTAATTTAGGTAATTGAATATTTTTCAAATAAAGATAAAATAATAAATATAAAAAGACAAATTTAAAATGAAAAAATAAACACGGGAGAAATATTTCTTTGTCTGAAAAATGATTTCAAAGGGGAAAGGTCACTGCCATGTGATTCCGTTTCTTACAATCAAACCTCAACCGACGCGTTTTTTCTCTGCATTTCGCGAATTTTCCCCCGATATTGACGCCCCCGGTCGATCGCATTTGCTGTCCAAGTTAAGATTCTAGCTTCGAGGAGCCCGAAACGCGATGCTGGGTCGGGTCCTCAGCCGCCGCCGGGAGTTGCAGCTGCGCCGTTTTCTTCACAGGGGTAAGCTAACGCTTTTTTGTTTGGTTCTTACCGTTGTGGTTTTACGGGCAAATCTTGGTGCGGGAAGATTTGGTACGCCGGAAAAGGATCTTAATGAGATCCGGGAAACGTTTTCTTATATCCGCCGTCGCGCTGAGCCTCGCCGTGTTTTGGAGGAGGTTTCGACGAATGTTAGGGCGGAGAAAAAAATGAGCGGTGGGAGTAATAGTTATGCTGAGTTTGATGTAAGAAAGATTTTCAAAGATGAGGATGATGGGGTTCAGGAATTCAAGCGAGATCCATCTCAACCGTACAGTTTAGGTCCAAAGATCTCAGATTGGGATCAGCAGAGGAATGAATGGCTCAAGAAGAACCCTAAATTTCCCAATTTTATATCTGACAATAAGCCTCGAGTTTTATTAGTTACGGGCTCCTCACCAAAGCCATGCGAGAATCCAGTAGGTGATCATTACTTGTTAAAGTCAATCAAGAACAAGATTGATTATTGCAGGGTTCATGGGATAGAGATTTTCTATAACATGGCTTTGCTGGATGCTGAAATGTCTGGTTTTTGGGCAAAATTGCCATTGATTCGAAAGCTTTTGCTTTCACATCCAGATGTAGAGTTCTTATGGTGGCTGGACAGTGATGCAATGTTTACTGATATGGCATTTGAACTGCCATGGGAGAGATACAAGGATCGAAATCTAGTTATGCACGGTTGGGATGAGATGGTTTACGATCAAAAGAATTGGATTGGTTTAAACACAGGGAGCTTCTTGTTAAGAAACTGTCAATGGTCGTTGGATCTTCTCGATACCTTAGCTCCAATGGGACCAAAGGGAAAAGTAAGAGAAGAAGCAGGGAAGCTTCTAACGAAAGAGCTTAAGGGTCGGCCTGTTTTCGAAGCTGATGATCAAAGTGCAATGGTTTATATACTTGCTACACAGAAGGAGAAATGGAGAGCACAAGTTTATCTTGAAAATGCTTACTATTTGCATGGATATTGGGGGATTTTAGTAGACCGATACGAGGAAATGATTGAAAATTATCACCCTGGACTCGGTGATCATCGATGGCCACTCGTCACTCACTTTGTGGGATGTAAGCCTTGTGGTAAGTTTGGTGATTATCCAGTCGAAAGATGCTTGAAGCAGATGGATCGTGCGTTTAACTTCGGAGATAATCAGATTCTCCAAATGTATGGTTTTACGCACAAATCACTCTCTAGTCGAAAGGTAATAAGGTTCAGAAACGACACAAGTAATCCTCTTCAAATGAAAGATGAACTCGGTTTGCTTCATCCTTCATTCAAAGCAGTGAATTTCAACCAGTCTTCTCCTTGATTCAGGAGAGTTAATCTTGTATCCTTTGTATCATTCATTATATGTTTTTCAGTCATTTGTTTGAATCTACTGCTTTACGTAATTCTGGAATGAGAAAGCATTGAAAAATATACTTGTTACAATATAAACTGTTTCTTTTGGATGCAGATTGAGGTTAGTAAATGGTGAACTTTCAAACTAGATAATCTAATCTTTGTTGGGTTGTGACAGGATCTTGTTTAATGTAAATTTGGCTAATGATGATGCCATTGCCATAGCAGCAAACTGGAGCTGGTCGAAGCTTCTTATCTTCACTGAAAAATGGCTCTCATCCAAGGCAGTGTATATATTGATCATCGGCAACTTACCGACACAGAATCGAATCTGAAATCTGAAACCAAATCTTCCGATTTTGCGCTTCACATTGCGATCAGGCTTTTGGGAGTTCTCTTTATCTGTTGCTGGTTCATGAATATCATCATCATGTTGAAGGTCTGAACCTGAAATACGGCTCATTTCCTTGCGATCCTTAGATGGTTCGGAGCCGAATAGGGCCATGTTCGGAGTCTTGGTTATGTAACAGAAGTTTAGTAACTCGGATCTCCAATGAGGTACTATATCCTTCAATGTCTCGTCATTTGAAATATTGTTTTCGATCAAGAAAACGGGAAATGTGTGATTCGAACGATCAACCTCATCGCAAGCATCTATGATAAGTTGTCGAAGGATGTGCGATTTCTGGGCGACGGAGGTTTCTGAGAATGCATGAGTTAATACAACGACAGTTCTATGCCATATTTGTCGACCAAGATACGAAGTGATTAACCTCATCAGGATCAAATCATCAAGACAATTTGTTGGCATGTCCAAACGATCAACATAAAGGACAATATCCGGCTTTGATAACGCAATCGAGTTCCGGATCGATGATTGAACTTTTCGGTTAAAAGTTTGGTTGAACACGAAGTTTCTAACACCCAGGGTGTCAAAGATTCTCAACTTAACTCCATTACTCAAGCTAGTGAGCACTAAGACATGATCAGTAGCAGGCTTAAATGCATCAACTCCAGTCTTGTTTTCTCCAAGAATCAGATTTATAGTTGCACTCTTTCGGACTCCATTTTTTCCGATAACTAATATGGATGATGATTCTCCGGGCTCTATGTTATCAGAATCGAAACAAGATCCCTCGAATACGGGCCTTGGTTCTGTGAATTTCAGCCACTGCAAGACCTTCGAAGACGCATGATCATTCGGAAAACTTGAACTTGTAGATCGAACATCAAGCAGTTTGGGATTCATTGCATCTGCGATTATTCTAGTTTCGAGGATCATCGAACCGGGATCGGCAAAAGGGCTATTTGGAGAGAAATTATCTGCTTCATGATCCACCTCATCTAGTGGATCATGAAGCTCTGCTTCTTCACCAAGAACAGTATTTCCTTCTGCAATAGAGGCATGATTTCTCTCGTTGTTGTCGATGTCGTGGAAACTGAATGCCAAAGTCTCTACAGAGGCCAGTAACTGTTGTCCATTTTCAGCTTCTGTTATGGTTTCTTGGTCCAATACAGAGCAAGGATCCCTTAAAATACCGTCATGTTCTTCTACAGATTCCAGAATCTCTTTTTCAGAATAGCTATTACTAGATAACTCTGTAAGAGCAGGCTGAGGAATGAGATCAGGCGAATCTGTATGCTTATCCAGATCCTCATACTCAGCAAAACCAGGAACTTCTTCAAGCACATTAATGGAGTCTAGGTTCTGCTCCAATGAGGTTTCTTTAACACCCAAAGAAACAGTGTTATTTTCTGTATCGAAGTCTATCCAATTTCTGACTTTTGGAGCACACTTTACTCTTAAGTGAGACGGGGCATCTTCTTCTTCTTCTTCTTCTTCTTCTTCTTCATATTCATCACTCTCAAGGGAATCCACATCGGAGGATATTCGAGCAATCGGAGCTTGTGATTTCTTACTCGAAGAATCTAGAACAACCCCATTAAAATTCAGATCGTTCTCTGAAAGAAGCCGATGACTGGCCTCGTTCTCTACAAGTTCATCACCAGACTCGCTACTTCCATCAATTGTTCTTCTATCAATTCTTTCTTCTGGATTTCTTACACGAATCCTTACGAACTCATTTGCAGTACTTACTCGAGCAAATGCTTCACATGGATTCGTAACAGATAATGCGGGTACCTCAAGAAAGCGAGTTTCTTCAACAACTTCCTCATCTGGGCCATTCTCAGACGCCGTTTCTGAGGTACCTTCCGACTCGAGATCATTGTCACTGTAATAATCATTAGTTTTGTCATTTCTAGGGCTTAAGGAAGAAGCAGAAGACTCCCATTCTACATCAGATGCGTCATCTGTGACGGGGGCTCTAATGCCAAAAGATGAAGCGCGAAGAGGCACCTCTGAAACAAAATCCCCAGGCTCCATAAAATGTTCAAACTTTAAACTACCCACTTTCTATACATCTGAAAAACAGCAGAAAAATTGAATGGTTTCTTGAATTGGCGTAAGAAAGTGAACGGTTCTTCACTGCTTGAAGGGTTTGCCTTTTATTGGAATTCGTTTTCTTTTTCATGGTTGTGATTTCATCTTCTCGAAATATGCAGCTTGGCGGTCTCTCCACCGTGTTCCCTCCATCACGTGACGCACGTGTCGTCCTATCAACGTAACCAGTCTGAAATCCACAAGTTTCGTGGACCTGTGAATGTTTTTACGAATCAAAATGGAGTTGGGGAGAAGAAGATGAAGATGGCTTCCAGTCAAGGGTTTTCTTCTGATTGTATTAATTTGAGACAAATTTTATGGGAATTTTGAATTTTTCTAGACGTTTTCAATTCCGTTTTACTCTCAATGAAGGTGATTGTAGACCCTTAATGGAAAAATGGCGGCTTTACCTTTCGCAACCGCCGGTTACTTCTGCAACCAATTCACCGACAAAACTTGCAGGGATTCCATTGCATGTTTTTCCTTGACATTCTATGTTAAACCCACGGGAAGGAGAAACTACCTACGCCGGCAAATCCTCAAGAGCTTCCCAAACTTCCAGTTGTTGAACGGATAGATCATTTTTATTCTTCACCCGTTCATGGAATCGTCGAGTTTAACGCTATTGAAGAAAAAGGGGGGTTTAGAAATCTGAAATAGGGGATTTGGAGTCCCGGTTTACCTCTCCTTGTAACCGGCGGTCGCACAGAGGGTGCTTCAACCGTAGCCGGCGGAGTAAAATCAAAAATTCGCTTAACATTTGGAACTCTGTAGTCACTTGTCAGTACTGAAGAAAAGACCAGACGGCGAGCATGATATTGAACTAGATAAAGACTTCTCTTTAATGAACTACAATTTACAGTCCGGCAGGCCAGCACCGATCACTTGGGCAGGCCCGCACGACGGCCCATTCGTCGAGATTTAATTTTGAATTTGTAGTCGACTCGTAGGAGAAAGCGGGAAATAACCAAAATTTGAAGCTTTCTTCCTTTACCCGTTAATCACGATCCAGTGGAGCTTCGCCAATTTCAACAATGGCTGAAATTATCGCAAGAATTGCAACAAATCTTGAATCCGAGTCGTCAATTTCAACACCAGTTCTTAGAGATTTAGAAAAGCTGTTGGATTACACTATCAATACCAAGGATACAATCGATTTTGAGAATATGTGCAACGAAATTTCGGCAAGAAGTCTTTCGCTCACTTTTCTTGTAAATGCAGTTTCTTCATCTATGGAATCTGGGCTTAGCTCTAATTGCTCAATTTTGGCTTCAAAAGTTTATCTGTTGCTCCTTCTGACCCCGAACTCTTCTATTTTCACATTGTTTACTCCGGTACCTTTTCTCACTCTGCTCCGTGTATTGCGTGTGGCTGTTAAAAAACCTTATTTAGCATCATCTAAATGTGGCAGCATGTCTAGAAGCCCAGTTCGAAAGAAGAAGAAGGGAAGGAAGAATCTCTGTGAAAGTAAGAAGAAGACTAGAAACAGTGGCATTTTTGAAAATGAGGGTGAAGAGGAGGGATGCTATGATGTCAACGATTTGTTTTTTTTGCTTGATAACTTGATGAAGATGTTGGGTTTAGTTACTTTAAGTCGATTTCCCGACTGTTTGAAGGCATTGGTTGAAACTATTTGTAACATTCCATTAGCTGCTTCTGAGTTTTGGCAAGATATGGTGAGTTTTGAAAGGTTATGCAAGTTGTGTTCGCTGCTTTTGATAGAATCACTGAAGCTTGAGCACGGAAATCAGATCGAAACTGCTGCAGATATTTTGAAGTCTTTAGCTCCATTAATTTTGTTGCCTAAATCACATGTTCGGTCATTTGCTTTAGGTTTTGTGGTTGATAACATGGTGCAGATTGGTAGAAATTGTGATGATATAAAAACCGCTGTTGCGAATATGCCGAAATATCTGGTGCAAAAAGCCCCAGAGAAAGCTGAGCCAAGAGCTCTAGCTGTTGAATCCATCATCAGTATTGTCAAAACTCTAGATCTCGATCGACAGGTTGGATTTGTTGAATATGTATTGAAGATGAGCCAAGGAAAGGGACAACTTAGGCTTTTGTCTGTAGATTTAGTTTATGATCTGATCATGCTATTGAGAAGTGCTTATGATCACGAAATGCGAGATGGGTGTGACAACTCATTGTGTCTCAGTTTACTAAAAGCATTGGTCATGCGCTGTTCTGATTCAACAGCTGGGATTCGAGCTAGAGCTATGACAAGTTTGTCTAACATAGTAGTTTCCTTGTCTGTAGATGATGGAAGTAGACTTTTCTTAAGAGAAACACTAGGATTTTGTCATCAGGGTAGTTGTGAGATTATTGAGGTACTCAAACAGAGATGTATGGATGAGAAAGCTGTCGTACGAAGGGCAGCTCTTGTTCTGATATCCAAGTTGATAGCATTTTTAGAAGTTGAACTAGACGAAGAAATTATAAAGATAGTTGGCATGGCTTGTTCTGATCCACTTGTTAGCATTAGAAAAGTCGCCGTTTCGGCCTTATCAGAGGTTAACTTCCTATCCCTTCTTGATTCCACATTATTACGGCTTTGCTGTACTTAGAACTTAAAACTGATTTTCGATTTTGCTAAAATTTGTCTTGTTCTATGATAAAGCATTGATGTGCAAAACAAGATTTGCATCAACTGAAAGTCATGCATTAAAATGGTTTTTTTGAGGCATAAGGTTGCTCTGAATATACCTTTAATTTGCCACTGAAATTCTATTCTTATTTATCTTCCTCTGGTTTTATTGTTTGTTTTTGCATCATTCGGAATTCATTCAATTATCTCTTCACAAATGTGATATGTTTCACCTCTAGGCTTATAGGAGAAACACCAACAACTTTGTGACCAAAGAGTGGCTACATTCTGTTCCACGCTTAATTGTTGATAACGAAACAAGTGTACAAGAAGAATGCCAGACATTATTCTCGGAGCTGGTTCTCAATCGAGTGACAAAGATGGGATCGAAACATTCATTAGATCAGCATAATTTCGGTATGGATGATGAGGGAGTTTTCGAACTTCTGAAAGAGATGCGTGATGGGGAAGTATCTCCATGGATAAAGAAAATGTGTTCAAGCCTGGGAAAAAAGAAAAGGCTCCATAGCATTATTGCTAAGGCGCTTCAGAATGTCATCAAGATGTCTGAAACACAATGGTTGAATTCCTCTCAGCCTATAGAGATATGGGCAGCTCCTCCTGGTGCATGGTTTTTGTTGTCTGAGGTATCTGTATTTCTTCAGAAAGATGTGGACTGGGAGTTCCTTCATCATCATTGGCAACTTCTTGATAAGTATAAAAATGAGAAAGATTTGGAAAAATGTTATGAGCAAGGGACTGGGGTTAATGTGCAAGCTGCTTTTGTTGATTGGATGCAAGACAGGGTGTTTCTCTTACAGACAATTTCTAATGTCTCTTTGGAAATGCCTCCAGAACCTGCAGCTGATCTAGCACAATGCTTCCTCATTCAACTTGAGGGGTTCGATATGCATTCAACTGAGGTATACAACCAAAGATAGATGATGCTCTTTAAGTTGAAATAGAAACGTTCTAGTTTATAAGGGGAGTGATATCATAAATAATTGACTCGATCTAGTTTTTTCAATATGATTTACTTATCTTATAAACTGGGATACACTGATACTTTCTCGGCTCATTGAATCATGAATTTCTATACTTTGCCATGGTCGACCATGATGCCTTTGCTTTGGTCGACCATGATGTCACTGCCATGGCCGACCAGCTGAATCCCTTTTGCAAATATTTATTGGATTTAGTGTATTTCTTTTCTTAAATAGTTAAAGTTGCATGAAATGCTTTAATTGGGATTCATTTTCTAGGTTGATGCTCATATAAAAGCACTTAAGACATTGTGCAAGAGGAAGGCTTTGAATCAGGAGGAAGCTGATGCTCTGGTAAAGAGATGGGTGAAACAGCTTCTGAATAAAGCGTCTCAAGTTTTAGATTTGTTCTTGTCGAAGGTTTCAAATGCTGTCAAAGAGAATACTCCTCAAACTAATGCAAATTGGAAGGGAAAAAGAGGAGCTGAATCCAATTCAAAGTTACTATCCCAAGCAGCAAATGCGATTTACACTGTTGGATCATTGGTACTTGTTTGTCCTTCAGTGGATTTACAATCTTTCGTTCAGGCCATTCATACGATCATCACTTCTGGGAGTTCACATCCGAAGTCCGGAAAAATTCCTCTTCCTGAAGTTTCATTGAAGAAAACTGCTTTATTAGTGTACATAAACGCATGGCTTACGCTAGGAAAGATTTGCCTGGCTGACTCTGGACTTGCAAAGCGCTACCTTCCTCTATTTTTGCAGGTACAGTTTAAATACATTTCTTCATTAACTTCGTTTTTGTGCCATACTCCGATTTGCTCTATCGTAAGTTTGACAAGGCTTTGTGATGCTTACTGTGCTTTGATTTAGTAATAGTCATAACTTGTTGAGCAGGAACTCGAAAAAACCGACTGTCCTGCTCTTCGGAATAACATTGTGGTTATGATGGCGGATTTTTGCGTTCGATACACTGCAATGGTGGACTGGTAAAACTTGCATAAGATACACATTAGTGTTATTGAAGTTTAGCTGTTTTTTAATATTGTTGAAAGTTCTTCTATCCAAAAGTTACATTCCGAAGATCACTAAGCATCTGCGAGATTCTTGTGAGCTCGTTCGAAGGCAAACGTTTATTCTTCTGTCGAGGCTTCTGCAACGTGACTATGTGAAGTGGAGAGGAGTGCTTTTCCTGCGTTTTTTACTATGTTTAGTTGATGAATCAGAGAAAATCAGGCAACTGGCTGAGTTTCTTTTTGGCAATATCTTAAAAGGTTGGTTTCGTCAAAATATTTTCATTTTGATATCTCTTTGTAATAACATTTGCATTTTCGTTGACAGCCAAAGCCCCTCTTTTGGCATACAACAGCTTTGTAGAAGCAATCTTTGTTTTGAACGATTACAACCCGAGAACCGATCGTGACAACTCGAATCACACTCGTGATGATTTCTCTATAAGGTGCATATAATTCTAACATTAAACTGCCTGTTTTTGCAAGAATGATCTCTTGGTTGTCGACTTTGCCGCAATGGTTTCTTGTGGCTTGTGAATGAATTACGATAGAGTAGAACTGTTAAATTTCTACAGTAGTGTCAATTTCATATAAGGAATGTGCTCGGATATAATGTATAAGAGGAGAAAATAATAATGTAAAAGGTTTAAACAAATCATTTAATATGATTCACACTAGACAAATTCCCATTTCGGATGTGGGATAATTGTTGCTATTTCAACAAGAACCTTATGATGATCATTTTTTTCGCAGAGGGAATGATGAGAAAGCACAATCTCAAAGAAAACACATCTACGAGACGCTACTAAAACTAATGGCACCGGAGCATCTCCTTGCCACATTCGCAAAAGTATGCTCCGAAATTCTTGCAGCTGCAACTGAAGGAATTCTTTCTCTCAACGACATCAATGGTCACTCAGTTCTCCAGGTAATGTTCTTGTTCGTGATCACTCATAACAATCATATTCTTCTTGTTCGTGTTCATTCGTTCCTTGTAAAAACCAGGATGCTTTCTTCATTCTTTCGTGCAAAGAAATCCGTGTGCAATCGAACCATGGATCAGTCGATACCGATGAAGACTACGGAGAAACTAGCGTTACAACACCACAGGTAGCTAAAGGAAGAGCCATAACTCAAGCTTTTAGAAAAGGGTTGATCCAAAACTCAATCCCGATATTCATCGAGTTAAAGCGATTACTCGAGAGCAAAAACAGTCCCTTGATTGGATCATTGATGGATTGTCTAAGGATTCTTCTCAAGGATTATAAGAACGAGATTGATGACATGTTGGTTGCTGATAAACAGCTTTATAAAGAACTTGTACATGACATGGACAAGTACGAATCCATGAAAGCTAAGAATGCTGCTGTCGGGATTGCCCGGAGGTCTGAAACTTACACGACACCCCGTTTGAGGAAAGAACGAAGTGATGGCAATGTGATATCGAAGAATGCTAAAGTGGCATCGGCTGTTGCAGATGTTGCTGCTGTTGGTGTCGTGAAGTCGGTGCTTCGACAAGTGAACAATAATGTGTCGTCGACTCCTCTTAGTGCGATGAGTGTACCGAAGCTTAAGTCGAGGATGATGAGAGGTGCCGGAGAATCAACCGGAAAAGTAGGTATTCCGGCTGAGGTAATAGAATCTTTAAGGAGACCTCAACTTTTTTGAGTTGGAAGATGAGAATGAAAGTACTAGTATTTATTTGAGTTGATTGTAATTTTTAATAAATAAATGAAGATATTTGAAAATGGCGAATACATGACGTGGCATTCTGTGATTGGTGTACTATGGGGTATATAAGATACCGGGACGAGTATCTTTGCTTGCAGATCGACTTCTAATTCTCTCTCCCAGAGCCCGTGGGTTGAATTTTGAGTTCCGGATCTGAAGAGGTTGTTGATTGAATTCTCTATCTCCAAGGTATGCGTACGATTGGTTCTTGTGAATATAGGGGTAATTTATGAGGTTCTTGAGTTTTATACGTTGAATTTCATTAATTCCTGATTTAGGTTTCGGATCTTCGTTTTTTATTAGGGTAGTGCAGTTTTAGGAAGCTGATTAGGTTCATTTTGATTGAAATTGGTGTGTTTATGTGTGATCGATGAGTTTTGAGGTATCGTTGAATTTCCAATATTGAATTCTAGGGTTTCTTTTTTTTCTGCTGGTTTTTCAGGCCTTGGTGGGAAATTCCTATGGAAAGTAATAAGGACGAGGCCTTGAGATGTATCGGTATTGCCAAGGAAGCGATTTCAGCGGGAAATAAAAAAAGAGCACTTAAATTTATTGGAATTGCACGCCGTCTCAACGAGAATTTGCCTCTGGAAGATCTGTTAGCTTCTTGTGAAAACCTTAACTCGAGATCTTCCGCTGTTGAACGTGATGACGTTTCTGGTGTTTCTACGGGGAAAGATAACGCAGGCTCTGAAAATAGTGACCCTGTTTCAAACGGGGAAAGGAGTTACACGGAGGAGAATGTTCAGTTGGTTAGAGAAATAAAGAGTAAAAGGGATTATTATGTGATATTAGGTTTAGAGAGAAATTGCTCTGTAGAAGAAGTCAGGAAGGCATACAGAAAGTTATCACTTAAAGTTCATCCTGATAAAAACAAAGCACCTGGTTCTGAGGAAGCATTCAAGAAAGTAAGCAAGGCTTTCAAGTGCTTGAGCGAGGAGGAATCGAAGCAGCAGTATGATCAAACTGGTTTAGTTGATGAGTTTGAGCGTGATGAACAATATCAGGTTAGGAGAAGGAGGAGGAGAACTGCTAATGACTTTTACAGTGATGATTTTGATCCAGATGCGATATTCAGAGCATTTTTTGGTGATCGGGATGTGTTCCGAAATGCTCATGTTTACAGGACGAGAGCACGTAGCTCTGGAGATCATCATAGTAATGGTTCAAATGATGGGGTACCAAATATCGTGCTGCTGCTTCAGTTACTTCCCTTTCTGTTCATTATTCTTCTTGCTTATCTCCCTTCCTCTGAACCCGAATATTCCCTTCAGAAGAACTACAATTTTCAGTTCAAGAAAATGACAGAAAAACATGGCGTGGAGTTCTTTGTCAAGTCTTCTGCTTTTGATGAGCACTTTCCTATAGGAACTCCTAGTCGACATGAAATCGAGGGCAATGTTATCAAGGACTACAAAAATATACTCAGTCGCTATTGTCATGTTGAAATGCAACGGCGCCAGTGGAATAGGCATTTACAGACCCCTCATTGTGATCGGCTCGAAAGCGTTATGGCATGAAGGTGAATGAGAGTACACTTAACCACATAATATGTATATTCTAACAGCAAAATCTAATCTTTATGCAGCAGGTATCTATCCGCTCATCATCATCTTGAGCAAATAATTTGCAGAAGGAGAAACCATTCAAAAAGCTCAGAGAACTTCTGACTAGGTATCTCTTTTTGTCATAAATTTTTGTATGCATTTCAGGGTGATTAATGATTATTTAATGCATCATGTGTTAGCGTATGATTAAATGTTTTTATGAGGATAAAATGTTCAGTTTCATTATCATAGTGGTTAAGGAAATTCTCGTTTTCTATTTAAATACATGTACAATGAGATGATTACTTCTTTGTTTATAACATGCGTAAAAAAGCATGCCAAATTATGGGTAGGGCTAAACTTGATTGTTTTTTAGAGTGAGTTTGATTCAAGATGGATTATTTGGAGTTGGAAAACTCAAGGTATATGTGATTTGATGTTCAATTTGATTGATGCTCGTATTCACTTCAAGACTTTGCGATTCAAATTGTTGGGCCAAAATTAATTTGCAAAATGGAAACCCACCTTATGTCGGCTTGGCTTCATGTGCAACATGATCTAAGTTGTTGCTCTCAAGTTCATGAACATTGTCCTAGAAACTTTTTCGATCATTGATTGGCGTTTTTCGTTTGATTTACCTTTATCTATGTGGTTCAAAGGTTCGTTGTTATGCATTTCTTGTGCATAGTTGGTGCGCGGTGCCATCATAAGCAGATGCACTTGGATATGGGACTAGTGACTCACATAATACCACAATCATGGTCCGGCGGGCCATTCAGATTGCCACTTTAAATTTCGTGCATGGATACAACGACATTAGAAACACCAATATCCACTCAGTTAACACACAAGGACACACCCCTATAGTTCGCCATGTATTTTTACGGAATGTGCACTATATCTATTGACTTGGGCTCCCTCATTGATGCAGAGTCGTTCGTTGTATCGGCAAAGTACGTTTTATCACTTGACAACTTCACAAGCCAGGTGACCATGGAACTCAAGATTTGATAATCACTTAAATCACAACTTTTAGCTTCCTCACATACTTCTCTTTACACATCATAATTTAAAGGGTCCATTTTCCAAAGCATGAACAAGATCATGTTTGGGGTCAACTAGGGGTGTAAACAAACCTTTTTTTAAGGTTTTGGTTCGTCTCGAAATATACAAAGTTCGGTTCAATGTTTTGTTCGAGTTCGAAAACCATAAATTCTATCGTTCAAAGTTCGGGATTGGGTCGAGTTCAAATTAATTAAAATTAATATAATAATATAAATTAAATATTATAATATTCTTGGTTCACGAACTGATTCAACTCAACTTGAGAGGTTAGCGAATTGGTTCGATTTGCTAGGAATTTGAGTTTGGTTCGAAAAAATTGAACTTGAATTCGAATCTTGACGGGCTCGAATTAGATGTGGTTGGTTCATTTTCGCCCCTATACCCAACTAATGATCCCTATAGTGGGTCCATTATGTCATCTCTAAAATAATCCTCATATTTTATTAAAATCAGTCAATACAGATAGGCTATTGAAATCTGTGCTGTTGTCTTAATCCCATTGGCGAAATGTTAACAATGACATATTTCAACAAATTTAAAAACCAGCAACACATGTGCACATTTCTTTTTGCATTAATCATCTTGTTTCACATCCTCTCCCCCTTCACAAAACGTGGGGAAAGATGGGACCTCTCACATGCTCACATTGACTAACTTCATTCATCCCTTTTCCCCATCCATTAAACTAAACACATCAACATATGCCACATTAGCCTCTCCAATTATTCCCAGATTCAACCATAATTCAATACCACAACAATAAGTGAAGGTAAAAGACACAAATATCAAAGTTTCAGTCACTTACAGCTAACAAAGAAGGAATTGCTGTTAGATTTGG
The DNA here is from genome assembly GCA_009725065.1 of Utricularia reniformis. NCBI lineage: Eukaryota > Viridiplantae > Streptophyta > Magnoliopsida > Lamiales > Lentibulariaceae > Utricularia > Utricularia reniformis. The sequence goes on from RWGZ01000948.1 coordinate 121,315, forward strand.
AGAAGATAATGTGTTGTTCTTATTTGAATTGAAATCCCTTTTACCAGTAAACACTCTCATTGGACTTGTAAGTGCCTTTTTCCAGTTTCTGCGGTTATTTGAAACTCCTCCTGTAGTTGTTGTTGTCTTCACATTGTCCAATTGTGAAGAAGATATCATAAAACCACTGAAAATCCCACATCTAACTCTTTCCTTAATGAAATCTTGCCCATTACCACAAACTGATTGTGATTGTGATTTAGATTTTCCTTCTCTTTGAGATTCAGCACGGCGTAGTGTACAGTCACCAAAACCAGTTGATATTCTCTCAAAAATGTCACCTGAAAAACTCCTACTACCACAGCCAATGGATCTAGATCTACAAACCTTTCTGTTAGCTGCAGGGCTTTCATTTTCATCAACCATCACCATTTCTTCACCTTTCTTCTTCATAGATCTTACACTAGTTTCAGAACTAAAACTCAATGTTTTATCAGTTTTCGTAACACTTGAATGATTTGGAGTGTGTAGAAATGACCAGAACCCTCTTTTACGAGGTGTGTAATCTTCATCCATGAAATGGAGAGCTCTCCCTGGAGTTGTTGTAGATATACTTCTCCTAAAAACAATAGTAGCTGTGCTTCCAATTCCAGATACCATTTTCCCTTCCATTTTCTTCTTCTTACGTATCAGAACAAATGGTAATCTTGACCTTTTACCTTGATAGCTACTGCATTCATGAGAATTTACAGCTAGACGGCTTTTGCCTGGAACACTTACAGTAGATCTAAACGAAGGAGATGAAGATGTAGAAGATGCAGAAGAAGGAAAAACAGCAACAGATGGTGAAGAAATTAGCTTCCCCAATTTCTCTTGAAGACAGAAAGCACAGATCCCACCAGGTGTACTGCTTTTATAAGGATGACTTTCGCACTGCATGTTTCCTTCAGCCATTTCTTCATGCACTACTTCCATCACCATTTTCAACAACACAGATCACAATTCAAAGAAGGTAAACGAAGCAGGAACAAAAATACAGCAAACAGGAAAAAAAACCCTAATTGAAGTTTCGATTAAAAAATCGACACCCATTCCTCCATTCCTCCTTGTAGACAGATCTATTATCTAATCGTATTCTATATAAACTGCACATTGAAGAAATTTTGTCCCGCTTACTCACCTCACTACCAACACAGTTGTCATGTCAGAGAAAGACGGCAATGAATAAAATCCAAAACAGATCGCCAGTCATTAATTATCTTTTCTCCCTCCCTATCACAATCATCGCCATCTTCATTAAGCAATTAACTCATAAAATTTCGTATAAGTAAACTCACTGATTTGTCTGGTTTCCTGGTCAATGGTCAAAACTTCCTTCGGAGGAATCTAGCGACAAGCCATACCGTGATGGAAATTATCATCCACAAGCGTTGTTACATGCTCCAAAAAGCGGCTACATTTCACGACAATGTCGCCCTCGCCATCAAATTCAAGGTTAGCTACCCATCCCTTTTCACGAATTAGGGCAATGAAATTACGCGGTTTCACAGTTGATAATATTATTAATTTAATTAAATCGCCTGAATATTATGCTAAAATATCTATTTCAATAAAATAAATAGTATTATCATTTTTTTGCCATCTGAAATATTTTTAGAAATTATATTTATATATCATGTTTTGCCAATACAGAGCAATTTTGTGTTTTGATCACCCTAATAAAAATAATTAAATATTATTTTTAATTAATATATAAAAAATCAATTTTTTTACAACCATAAGTGGTGCTTATTCCCGAAAGGTGCAACTCATATGGCTTGTTTCGATTTCTAGGGACGTATATTATTATGGTATTTCCGATCAATTGCCTCGGAACAATTGAATAAAAGAAAAAATTGTTTTTTCTTAAATCACGATGAAGCAACAATTGATTTCAACATCTATGAAGAAATCGTTATTTTTTAACGATAAACGTATTGCAAATTTGATTTTATTTTGTGTACACTAAAAATCGTGATTTGAGAATCTCATCGCACTTAAGAGGAGATTTAATTAAATTAATAATATTAATTTAATTAAATCATAGTTGTACCCAATATACATGGGTGAGATGAGATCAGTGTATAAAAAACAAAAAGAATTGAGGTCTGGAGATTAAGTCGATGAGAGGGAAAAATTTGTCACTTTTGTCTAAATGGTGGTGGAGGTTCGCTTTAGGAAAAGATGTCTTATGACGTTGATTGATAGTGGCGATCTATGGTGAAGATGTCGGGATGAGTATCGGATGTGAATTTGGGTCGAGATCATCCTTATAGACTAAAATTATTTCAATTAAGAATAATTGGGGAGACATTGAATGTGTATCTACTATCGAGCATTAGATGGAAAATGGAAGATTGGGGATGGAGAGACATCAAATTTTGGTAAAAATTTAAATAATTTAGTAAAATATTTGGAAATTGTGAATCTTGGGCTGATATTGGGCCCAATGGACTGAATGATTGAGGAAATCCGGTTAGGACATTGGATTCCCTCGATTCGACGCTTTGATCTTGACAATTGAATTCGCAGAGGACGGACGTCGTCTTCTAGCATTTGATTGAAGAAAGCACACTGAACTCTCGTTAGTGGAAGTTAGAAATAAATCTGAATTCTTGGTACCATATTTGCAGTAAAAGGGTAACTGATTCTTGGAAAATGACTGATGATGTGAAGAGGAGCGGTAATGGGGGACCAGCGGTGTCATCAATGTCGGCTTCCGGCGAAGATCGCAGATCTCCATCGGTCTCTAATACTGCTAATAAAGTTACTATAAAGAGCGCAGACATGAAGGAGGACATGCAGAAGGAAGCAATTGACATCGCCATTGCTGTAAGTTCTTTTTTTGAACTCACAGTGAGAAGAGTAAGGTGAAGGAAATTAATGGAACCCCTTATTGTATTACTTTTTGTTGCTCTTATTCTCGTAGGCGTTTGAGAAGCATAGTGTAGAGAAGGATGTGGCGGAGCGTATTAAGAAGATTTTTGATGNGACCCTTTGGATGCAGAAGAACAGGCTGTTACGCTGCCGAATTCTTCTTGCTTTCTTTAACTCGTCATTTTCGTTAACCCGTTTGTAAAAACCTTGATTCATTTCTTTAGTGAACAGGCTAAGAGTATAATCAGCTCTTAGTCGAGTGGTTTTCACCCCAATTCACGGGGTTTCCACTATAAATTGTCGTGCATTTACTTTGATTTTCTCGCTTTCGATCGTCTTCATATTTTAAAGAAATCAGAACCGAGTTCGTTATTTGAACGAACCGGATGACTGTTGGTACCCCCTATAAAGGGACCATAACAGTTGTTAATAGCAGCTACCATCCCAACGTGATTTTATAAAAGACTAAAATATCATTATTAGTAATACATATTACTTAAGGTTTTTATTATATTACATTTATCACATGTTTTTATATCGGTGTAATACAAATCGGTATCGCATATTATCATGTCACTATCGGATCCTAATTTTTCTCCAGCCCAAAAAAATAATAAAATATTATTTAATGTTTTTATACCAGACGATATACCGTCAAATTTCGGGCAATATCGATATTTTTTTTCTACAGCCCATTATCGGATATTAGGGTCGATATCAGGGTTTTACAGGGTTTGGCCCTAAAAATTTAATATTTTTTAAAAAATAAATTAAAATAAAAATGGGTACTATACCGATCGTACCGCTCATATCACTCCGGATCGGTACGGAATTTTGGACTGGCATGAAAACATTGATATTATTATTTTAATTATTTTAAATTTTTTAAAAAATAAAAAATGGTACCGACCGACATACCACAGTGCTAACTAATATGAAAATTTTATATTTATCTCACGTTATCAGACTTTTAGGTTAGACCAATATTTTCATACCGATCGGTATACCGCCGATATACCGATGGATATGGCGAATAACGGGTGGCACATGTATTTCGACAGGTATCGGGTTTCCGGGTCGACCATGAAAAAATCAAATAAAATAATTTTTTTAATAAAAAATTAACAATTCGTACATGCCGTAACGGTCCGGACCGAAACTGTAAGCTGAACCGGTATGAAAATATTGGATTACACTATTTTATCTTAAGGATAAATATGTATTTTTACTAAAATCACGTTCATGTACTGCTTTTTTTATCAAAAAAATTTTAAAATCATGTTATTATAAATGCTTTCAACTCACCAGACCACACCTCACCCTACTTTCTTAACGGACCTATATGTGTTATGCATAATATGGAAGTAAAACGTCATTTTGAATGGATTCTTGTACTAGTTGTCATTCAAGCATCCTAAGCTATTTGATTCCAACAAAGAACTGATGTTGATTTCTTCTTTTAGAGAAATTTAGGGAATCTATTCAACAGGGAAATGGTACATAGTTGATTCCTTAGTCGATCGATTATTTGTGAATAATTTTTTCAGAGATTCATCCATAAATGTAATGTACATTAGTTCATTAGTTGCTTAATTCATTAAGTTGATGTTTGATGAGATGAAACAGCAACCCAAAATTCTTTCATTGCACTTGCACTGTGTGTAGATTTGTGAATAATATATTATTGGACCTCTTAGGTGCATTGTAAACTGGTGTTTGTATACCTTCAACAAAATGATGATTCTGGGCTCTTTCAAACTTATGTGTTTTACCATATACATACAAAATATTGATTTTTCTTCGCATCCACAGTATATTGTTGTGCTATTGGTTTTCTTATTTTCTTTCACTGAGTTGCATCTTCCTCACATTTTTGCCTTTAGACACTCATTTTGCCAGTCTGTTTGCCATATAACTGCAGAAACAGATAGAAGACAGGCTAATTGAGATGCTAGAAGTCCATAGCAAAGCCCCAAAAATCCCAATTTCCAGAAGAAGGATAAAGCTATGGCTACTGGTGTTCCAAGCATGTAAAACGAGCAAAAGTTTATCAAGGCACTAATATTTTGCCTTGCACTTCCTCTTAGTACACCAGAAGCTGTAGTTTGTGGGCAGTTTGCAAGCTCACAAATTCCAATTACAGGAAGGACAGCCATTGTCAGTTCTAGAACTTCTTGCTGATTGGTGAACACTCTAGCCCACATTCCTCTGCCTAACGTAGTAAGCAAAAAGCCAAAGACTGAGGTGGAGAAGGCTAGTGGTATGGCTACTGCAGTTGCTAATCTTGCCTTATGAGGTCTGCCTGCTCCCAGTTCATTTCCTACTCGAATCGAAACGGATGCACTAAATGCAGAAGGCAATGTGTACATTAAAGATGTTGTTTGTATCACAATTGCTGATGTTGAAAGTGCAACTTGAGGTTTCATAAGGTAACCAGACATGAGTGTCATGAGTTCATACCACCACCATTCTAAGCACACTGCAAGGCAACTAGTGGACGCTAATCGAATCAGCGATCTCCATTCATCACAAAATGAGATTCCTGTGCTGAGCTTATCTGAAGACTGTAACAAAGGCTCTGATAAAGGTATTTCTTCATCATTTGCATAGTTTATGTAGCATAGTAGAAAGAGCATGAAAATTATATCAGCTGTAAATGTAGATATTGCTATTCCTTGGATGCCAAGTTGTTGATGAAAAGTGAAGAAGATTGTGATAGGGAAATGTAACAGTGTTGCTAGAAGATTGCACCAGAGCAAGGGCCATGTTGTTCCTTTGCTTCTTACGTAGATTCGTAGGGGATGAAGGACACTATTAGCAATAAGATCCGGAACTGAAAATCGGCAGTATAAGCTAGCAAGTTGCACAACTTGTGGCTCCTGGTGAAGCAAAAGCATGAGCGGCTCCAGGTAAAACCAAAGTACTCCAATAGGTATGGACACAAATAGCAGCAAAATAATCATTCTTTGGAGGCTAATCGATGCTTTGTCGTATTTTTTGGACCCGAAAGCTTGAGTACAAATTGGCTCCATCCCCATTGCCAAGCCAGACAGAACAGAGCAACCTGTGATGTTTGTGAACCCGATTGCTAGTGCACCTCCAGCTAACTCCAGTCTCCCTAGCCTGCCCATGCAAGCTACTGAGACCATATTCTTGAGGTAACTTAATATTCCCATGGCTAATACTGGAAATCCAATGTTTGCTATGTTCTTGACTTCCTCAATAATCTAGCAATGAAAATACAAAGAGATTAAAGTAAGAAAGTTTGATTATTCTCTTCTTGTTCTTACCATACTTGTAGACATGCTGTTCTTGGTATGCTTCCTTGCTTCTGTGTTTTCCATTTTTTTGTGCCTCTTCACTCTTTCGTATGAGTCGATCGATGTATTTGGAAAAGAGAACCACAACTTGAACTATGCTCCACTCCTCAGTAGATTTATTTCAACAAATGGATGCTTCATATATTAGTTTACACACTCTTATTTTGCACAAAGTCGTGTACGTTTCCTTTTTTGTCATAAAACTTGTGTGATCTTTTCACCATTTTTCTCAAATTTCTGTGTAGTATTTATCATTTTAATCGACATTATAACAAATAATCGTATACGAAACTATTGTATTTTTTTAACTATGCTCAAACCTTTCATCTTGTGCTTAGGTAACCAAGAAGGGAATAAAGGAAATTTCATTCCGGCAGGCAACCGAAGCTGAAGCCTAGTTTTTGTAAGTATTTTGAATTCAATGATAATCTTTGCTTATCGGATTAAGGACACGAAACTAGTGATGATTTTGTGAAGCAATGCATATGCATGTGCAAATCTGTTGTACCAAATGAGTGTCATATCTTTGATAATTTTGTAGGGAAATGAAGTTTACTTGCAACATTAACAATTAATGATTTGTCACCTTCCAACTAAACTTTCTTTTGAAGTGAAAAAAGTGACAAATCATTACATATTCACCCCACAACTTTGTGTTGCTAATGATGGTTTATTTTAAAGCAACTAAAACAGATAGAATAATAGAGGAGCCTCTATGCTTTAGCCATCTGATATACAGGGAACTTATCTCTCTTTTATAGACATCTTCATAAACTCTAATCATGAAACGTAGAAGAACAAGTGAAAATGATCAAATTTTATTGCTAAAATTGCTCTATTTTCTCATTTATGTTTACAGATGATGAACCGTAGCTCGGGATAGAACACGGAACCGCATCGGATAATAAATTGCTGTCCATGTGACTGATATATGCAGCACGTTTTCCATATTCATCTATATGAGGTAACTTGAGTCATAGAAGTTTACTCAGCCAAAAAATTGTAATGAAAATTTGTGTCTTGTTTCAATATCTTTGATTCTATATGAGAAAACATGTCTTTTTAAGCGTAGAAGAGGAGTCCCTTGCGCTTAATTCATACACTTGCTCCCAATCTTATGCGACATATAAAAGATTTAGAAGTCAAAGTAAAAAAGCACTGTTTGTGGGACAAATTCTTTACTTTTTTTGCGATACGTAAATTTGGTCCCTGTAGTTTCATGGTTCGGACAATTTTGGTCTATAAAGTTTTATGATTATAGGCTATAGCAATTGGTTCACATCATTTGTAAATTTTGGCAAAACTAGTTACAAAGTTTGGTTCTGTGTAACATAACTGGTTTCCAAAGTTTTCAAATTGGGCAGTTGAGATACTCGATCAAAATCAAATTTTGGACATCGATTTTCGGGATCTGATTTACCAAATGTTGTAAATTTAGAGGACCAAATTTGTCAAAACCTAAAAGTTTGAGGATTAAATATATTATAATCTTAAAGTTTAAGGACAAAATATATCAAAACTTTAATGTTTGATGACCGAATATGTCAAAATCATAGTTTGAGGATTAAATATGACATTGCAAATTATGGGGACAAAAATTTACCTAAAGTATAAAAGTTTAGTGACTGAATATACTATTTTCTCTTATTTCTTACCATAGGGATATTGCTAGTGAATGTGTATGTACATAAATTTGCTGATATTTATGTCAAAGTAGATATGAATGGATTGGATCCATTGATGGGATTGGGGTACTTTGTTTACATTGTTTGGCATGTGATGGTTTTACAGGCAAGTGCATTGTGTTCTCCATGTGATGATGGACCATGAGATATGAAAAGAAAAGTTTACCAATTAAGGATGAACATTTTCACAAAGTTGTGGCAAAAAATCATCACAAAAATGTGATTTTGTAACAGGCAAAATCACAGCTTTTACAACAGCCAACCTTGTGCATCTGTTCATTTACATCATCTTAACCTTCCCATATACCTATCTTTTTTGTTCTCATTGAGTTATTGAATCATTGTCAAATAATTGTTAATAGGGGAAGTGTCACGTTCTTAAGTCGTGAAGAGGGAAAAGACGAAAGAGAGGGGTAGAACTCAAGAAATGGTGAGGGAAGCAACAGTCGTGAAGAGAAAAGGGATAGTGAGAGGGAGGAGAAATTATAGAGAGATAATAGAAATTTTGATTAATAATTTGATATCCATAACGAAATACAACTCTGGTTTTATACTCGTTTGGGTTAAACTCATACAACTAAACGATACAATAAGAGTCTAATACCTAATGGGTTTAAAGCCCATAAACTATTTACGTAGTTTATTCGGGATCGTGACAGGAAGTCCCTATCTATAGTTGAAATAATGAGTGGGTTCGGCCCGACTCATTGACTCGTAAGTTCGATAAATTGGTAGATCAATTGTCCAAATGTCTACCCCCAAACGAAATGAACTAGATCTGAAAACATTGTAAGTGAGATTCGTGTTCATTGTGCCTTAAGTTCCAAATTTTTATATTTTTGACAAATTTAGTCTTCAAATTTTCTAACGGCATATAAACTCCATGAACTTTAAATTTTTTGATAAATTAGGTGCTCAAACTTTGTAATATTTGATAAATCATATTAATAGATTGATAAAATTGGTTATCAAAGTTTTACTTTGACCGATGATTTTAATTGTTAAAATTAAAAAAAATTGGAAATCAATTACATTGTATACGCGAAACTTTAAGAATTGATTTTGCTAAAATTATAAAGTATAAAGATCCATTTTGTCATTTTTCTACTTTTGGATACAATCATAAAAATAATAACAAAATTACTAAAACGGTGAATCATGAAAACCAAATTTATGTTTCGACCAATCAAATTGGAGTAATTGCATATCATAGGTTTTATAGTTTGATGGTAATGTTACTAAGGTAGAGTTCTGATCATGTTAATTGTGTTACTTAAGTGAATGTGCTCTTTTTATGCCTTAAAAAGAGTCGGGCAATACTACAAATCTCCAAATACTCAACACAAAATTAAAACTAAAGCCCTAATTTTTTAGGGTGGATAACTTTCCTTTTTAGGATGATTTCGTGAAGAGACCCACACGATACTTACCGTGCACCATCTATCTCCAGATGCTCCTCATAAATCAGATTGAATCTTATAACTACCAAAAACCTCTCTCTTGAAAACCACCAATTCCAGTTTCGCTCCAGAGTTAACGTACAGAGAACCGGATCTTTGCCTTTGTTCGTGAAAAATGTCAATCTCTGGTTTACTAGCAGCATTTTCCATATATTTTCTCAATTATCAACCTGCAACTTCTGGTAATTTATCAAATCAATTGCCTACAACTTTTCTTAATCCGATTCAAACATCTTGTGTTTGACGCAGATACTGTTCCATTGCCTGCTTTTGCGTTCAGTTGGATGAATGAAAACGAAACATTTATGGCTGGAGAAACTGCGACTATAAAAGTGATAGTTCTCGGGAATTTCGAATTCGATAAATATGAGTTCCGATTCATGCCAATCGTAGCGGTGAACGATAAGATCGGAAACAGTAGTTTTGTCACTGGTGTGGATTTGAATTTAGATGGCGCTACTGAGACTTGGAGTATCAGTTTTATTCCTATTCTCGTTGGTCGATTCAATGTGCTCATCACTGATCACCATTTTCGAGTCTTCGATGCTTCATTGCAATTTCACGTTAATCCAGGTTCTTATTTTTCATAAATATTTTGTCTCAAAAAAATATTAATCTTTTTATTATCCAATATTTTAATTGCTGATATTTACGATTTTATCAAGTTAGCAATATTTTTGTCATTTAGTAGCAAATGAATGACAAGCAAATTTGTAATAAAGTCTCTTAAGTTTTTAGAGTCGGATCAATTTCATGTGAGGAGTGTGTTCGGATAAATATGACCACACGTAAAAGATTTGAACAAGTCATTTACTATGATCTACTTTCCCTCTTATAAACCAATCCATAACACTTTCATTTTTCCGATTTGGGACAATATGCACTATTTCAACACAATCCATTCAAGTCCAACTACCTGACAAGTTTGACTTGACTATCCAACCGTTAGATTACCAATCGGAAATTTCATTAAATCGGATTAACCCCCGGTAAATATTTTACGGTGTAATCTCATCTCTCTTATACGTCATATCCGAGCACACTTTCTACATAAATTGATCCGAATCTAGAAATTTAATGTAGTATCGGAGCGGGTTCGGAAAATTCTGAGTAACCTTATTGAGGGTTAGTTCAGTTTAATTAAACGGTTGGTAATTCACCTATTTGAATTGTCAAGTCCAACTTGTCATGTAGTTGCACTTGATGAGATGTGTTGAAATAGTGGCTGTTATCCCACATTGGAAAATGAAAGTATGATTGATCGGTTTACGAGAAATAATATAGATCATAGTAAATGACTTGCTCAGATCTTTCTTTTAGGTGTGATCACGTTTATCCGAGCACACACTCCACTTGAAGGAATCTATAAATTTAACAAAACATGCAAAAGAACACCCTAAAATCTGTTTTTAATGCTATTGATGTGCAGGAAGGATATATCCAGCAGCAGGAATTCCATCATGGAGTGATGGATTGGATGAATTCACAGCCGGGATGAAAGTTTCACTACTTATCCTGCCAAAAGATGCATTTGGAAATAATGTCTCTTCATCAAGTGAACAAGGGATTGTTCAAAATTTTACCTTATTTGCTTCAACCTCAAACGGTCTCCATGAAACTCAACTCAGTGTAACCAGCACAAGTTGGAATATGCAAGAGTATCTTAATCTTGAGTTCACTGCAACAATCGCTGGAATATTCATGTTAAATGTTGAAGTTGAGAACCAAACATTGCATGGCTCTCCTCTGCCATTCAGGGTGAACCCAGGTTAGCTATATTATGCTGATAAATCGTAACAATGAGAAAATTGCGTAATTGACCTCTAATGTTTAAAATAATGTAAATACGATTCCCNAGATCGAGTTATCCCAACTTCAACACTCCACACAAACAACTGTAAGTTGGGGTTTCATATGAATCAAATTATGAATGGTAATAAGTTGAATGAAATCTTCAGATAATACTTCTGCAGGCGAGTGCAGGCCCTTCAAGCCAGATCTAAAGGATTTTAAAACCTGAATTACCTTACTCCTGTAGCTGAATCTCGAGACACGATGAGGAATTACACTCAGATTTACAGTAATTACAAGCAGCGTCGGGAAGACATGAAATAATCAACGGACATTTTTGCAACCAAATCATAGGTCCGGAGCGCGGAGTACTGCTCGCCGTGTAAGAAAAATGATCTTCCGCCGCGGACGGGGTTAGAATGTATTATTCAGGTATTAATATATTTAAAACTTGTAATAAAAATATTCAGTTTAATACTTTATTTTTCGTAATAAATTTGTATATTTTTGTTTCACTGCAAAATATTTAAACATTATCTTTAATTTTTACTAATTTTAGTGGATTTCTAATATTGGATACAATTTATAAGTTGAGATTTGTATTTAAATACTGTAATGTTATGATAAGGGCATCCATTTTGATGTGAGGATTCACACCACAATTAACAAAAATAAATTTAAAGTTCTATAAAATATTTTGAAATTTAAAATTAACAAATAATATGTATTATTTAAAAATATCAAATGTAAAATTATTACCATTTAAAAAATATTCATTCTTAAATTATATATCTTATAATTGAACTCATATTTTTAGCATTATATTAGTGAGAATTTAAAAATTCAAAATTTCGAGTATTAAAATAATTATAATATCTAATATGTGATCAAATATTGATATGGTATGTGAAAGGATATTTGGACTGAATATGTATATGTTCATGTAAACCAAATCCGATCGATGTACATGATTTTGGAATTATACGTTTTCAACATAGGATTATCGAGTCAAGGAAAACATGCGAGGGTATCCCAAGAAACGGAACGGTCTACACGCTAGTGCGAGCCTTATGGAGGATACATTGAGTTATGATTCAGATCCAAAACAATACAATCCATAATAAATGAATATAGTTGTTCTATTTCATGTCTCCCCAAAAGCAACCATATTTCGATCCATTATCGCTTACACGATTAATTCACAAGTAGATAGATTATATGACAAAGTCATGAATGCATATAAATCATTTTTCTAACGAATAAAAAATATAATTAATGAAATCAAAACGACGTCGTTTTGTGTCAAATGTCAAGAGTCGTAGCGCGTCCGACACACATAAATGAGGAAAATTGGAGAGTGAGTGCACTGAAGAGTTATAGATTATCCAAATTCCATACCGAGTATTGGGCCGACAATATTAAGGCCTGAGTACGAAGAAGACCAGTGTTTTTAAAACTGGAGACAATGCTATCATATTCATAAAGCCTGTTATTTATTATATAACTCGGCCCAATTAACATGAAATCAGATACATTCATTCATTCTCGTTCTGTCCCGCCGCTCTCTTCCTCGTATCTCCTTCAGAATCCGGTGGGGTTGTAACTCGCTCCTCCGACTTCGGTGGTGTTGCTGGGAATCTGTTTCTTCTAAATTCAATATTTTAAACGAAAAATGCCGCCGTCGAATATAAGGGATATTTTAGTTTCATTCAGTCCGTCTCTGGACTTGTTTGCAATCTCTATTGGTGATGGACGAATAAAGGTGTTTACTTTTACTGATTCTTACTTGTTTTTTGGCGACATTTGGGATGTTTCTTTGTATACTAATAACTAATGTTGTGCGATGAGTGATAAAATACCATATTGCTACATTTATGATATTTTTAAATTAGTATATAAAATATGCAGGTTGTTGTTTATTGCTTGTCTTCAAATTGTGGGTAGGACTAGTTTGATACTTGTGCAATGATAATGGAAATGTTAAACCGGATATAGCATCTTATACGGTTTTTGGTGGGGTTTTGTAATTCAGTTATCAGTTTGTTTCTGTTGCATTGACCTCCATATCAACCATAGTTTACATGCTCGAGGTAGAAAACTCATTGTTTTAGGCATGGTCTCAAGAATATTCATTAAAAGATTCATTATATTCGGATTTCTAGGAGTATTACATTGGTTAAGAGTCTATGACAGCATAACTGAATTCAAATGAATCTGATGTTCCAATATAGAATAATGCCCTTTTTGTATTGGGAAATTTTTAAATTGGCCAAGTTTCAGGTTTGGGATACAGGGAAAGGTCAGCTTCAGACTGAGTTTTCGGATCTTTCGTCAACACTGGAAACCAACAGATTGGAGAAAAGTGGTCATCTTTCAGTGGATTACACCTGCATGAAGTGGTTTTATTTAGACAAAACGGTTAGACTAATTACAATCCATGAATTCCTTTGCATTTAATGTTTCATCGAAAGATCAATCTCTTAAAAGCTTATATGTGATTTATTCGTTTGTTAATAGAAAAAAAGGAAGCGCGGAAGTTCTATGTTGGTGTTAGGAACACGAGGTGGTGATGTTCTTGCATTGGATGTGAGTGAAGGCCAACTGAAATGGAGAATTAATGACTGCCATCCTGGGTGACATATTATTTTTATAAGCTCTTTTTCATTTTTTAAGCATTATATAATACTTTGAACTAATTTTGAAGTTTTCCTCATGCCTTTTCAATGTATAGGGGTGTCAATGCTCTTTCATTCCATGCAAACACTTCACATGTTTACACTGCTGGTGCAGATGGAGTAGTTTGCAATATTGATTCTATCTCTGGGAAACTATTAAGCAAGTTTAGTGCTGCTTCGAAATCAATTTATTCTCTAGCTATTTCCCCCGGTAAATGTTTATGACACTTCCATTTTTGTTCGGCATTTCAAAGCATTCCTCTTTTCTGTGCTTTTTTTTCTCTCATCTCTGCAAAACTAACTCTTTTTATCTGGCTATCACTAATAACAGATGGGGAAAAAATAGCCACTGCCGCATCTCAGCTGAGGATTTTTAATTGCTCGGACCAAAAAAAGCTGCAAAAGTTTTCTGGACATCCTGTGAGTTTTCATCAGCTTTAGATTATATGCTAACCAATTTAATAATATGTTGTTTTGAAGTGATTTTCTCTTTTTTATGTAAAACAGGAACAAGTGAGATGCATGGTTTTCTCTGAAGATAGTAAATATGTGCTTTCTGCAGCCTCAAATGAACGGTATGTAGCGATTTGGAAGATCGATGGCAGCAAAAACAAACAGGTTACTGCTATACTTTCCATGGATCAACCTGCTGTCTTCTTAGATATCAAGAGCACAAAACATGAAGATAATGGAGATGATGCTACCTTATCTGTTCTGGCTGTATCAGAAACTGGCGTTGGCTATTTTTGGCATGGAAATAATATTGATGCATTGCAAAATTGCAAGCCCACCAAGATTTACGTACCTCAGGATGATACGACTTCAAAGAATAAAGCGGCAGCTCCTTGTGTATTTTTGGCGAAATTGCAGAACATTGTCGAACCTGCATCGTACCATATTTTTCTTGCCTACGGTTTGCTCATAAAACCAACTTTTCTGAAAGTTGTTTTGCAGTCTGGGAAAGATGTGACTTTAAACATTTCTCGAGATGGTATTCTTCTACCCATCATTCAACCCGAAAAGCCCAAAAAAGCATCGCAAATCTCAAACCAATGTGAGTCATATTCTTGTTGCTTTGTAAATATGATTACATGAAAATGCATTCCTACACTGTTGTCTGTATTAACCACTCCTGTTGATTGTTGACAGTTACTACTCTGGATCGTTCTAATATGGAGTCCGGGCTGCTTCCAGTCCCCAGAATATTCAATCTGACCGATAAAAAGTTTGAAGCTATGCCCATAGAATCCAAGGGTATTTAGTTATTGTATTCAGTTTTCCATCAAATTTTTCTTTTAACTTTTCGTTATCATGTAGACGTTGCTGAGCTAGACTCCGCCTCAATCTCTGTCGAGGAACGACTGAGATCTTTAGGTATAATTTCCAGCATCAATGAAACTCTTGGCTCAGTACAGGATTCTAAATTGTTGAAGAGTGTAACTTTGGATACAAGCACTCCACATAGAAAGGTTCCTATTTCAATCGAAATTGTAAACTTAGTTTTACTCGTGCCTCGGTATCGTTTTTTATGTTGTTTCGAACCGTTGTAGGTGAAGGCAACTGTCTCTTCTATGCAACCTAATGATGCTATAAATCTTCTGAAGAATTTGATCAAAGCTTGGCAAACCAGGTTAGTTGTTTTGTACAAGTCCAGTTGAGAGATTACAATAAGAGTTTACATAAATCATTACACCGAATCAATAAAACTTCATCTATTTAGTTTATCGTATTTCATCAAATTTGGTCTTTTTGTTTCTCCAGATCTCATGATGCTGAATATGTCATTCCATGGATACATTCCATTCTGGTGCATCACAGGGATTATATCAAACTCAACGATGCAAGCCTTCTCAATTCATTGTACAAGGTAGATACTTTGATCCCAATGTATGACGATCGCAAAACTGGTCCCCATTCTTTTAAGTTTTGGCAAAATCGATCCCCAAAGTTTAGTTTACATGACATATTTGGTCCCCATAGTTTTCAATTTTGGTAAATGATGTCCTTGGCCAAATCAAATTTTAGGAACTGATTTTGCCAATATAGAGATTTTATTTGCCAAATGTTGCAAATAATTATCTCATGGCGAGGATCAAAATTAAAGAATTCCAGAAAATATTGGCTTCTTGTTGAGGCCAATTCTTATGTCATGGTGAAGTTTGTGTGTGTGTTTTTTCAAAAGAAAAAAGGCGGGAATACATGTAAGACAACTAGTACGCTGGCTTCCCTCGTGCCTTCTACGAAATTACTCTGTCGCTGCGCTCCCTTTAGTTTTCCCATTGGGGTCATTTGACTGGCTTTTATTATTTGCTCATTTCCTTAGCTCGCCTAATTTCGTAGAATGATGTTCAAAATTGCGTCATGTGATCCATCTTCATACCTGCTTGCTTAGATCTACTTTCTTTCCTTGTATTTCGGAGATTAAATATGGGGACAAATTTTGCCAAAATTGTAAAAATTTGAGGACGGAATGCGCTATTTTTTCCATTTCTCGTGCATCTGAATACATATCTCCTTGTTCAGGTTGCTGAGTCAAGAGCATCAAGCATGAACTCGTTACTCCAATTATCTGGTCGATTGCAACTAGTTTTGGCTCAGGTCATTCCTTGAATGTTGATTCAAGTCATGTTAATTGTGTTACTTAAGTGAATGTGCTCTTTTTATGCCTGTAAAACAGGTTGAAAGAGCATCAAACAATGAAAATATGCTTCATATACAACAAAAGAAGGATGAAGCAGACAACAAAAGCGACGATGAAGATGAAGAAGATGATGTTTTTAGGATTGAAGATGCTTCTGAGACGAGCTCTGATGATGCTGAGTAATAAGTAGGGAATTTTTGTTCTGTTGTATCTTAGTTTATATGTAAAATTGAGTTTGATATTCTCCTTCGTTTTGCCTTATGGAAGGAATCACACTTTTTCAATCATTTATAGTGAGTTTTCTTGGTTCTATAAGCACTTGTTTGTATAAGCATACAAATTGCAATGTTCGTAATTTTTCCTTGTTTTTTTACTATAAATATCATAGTTTAATGAAGTGAAATCAAAATTATCATAATAATTTACGACTGTTATCGCAATTTACTCGACTTTTTCTGGGCATGGATTCGGGATTTCGATCCTGATACTACATTGTTCATTCCCTTAAGACTACCTGTAACGGCGATCAAGAGTGTATGGAAATACGTCCTTGTCCGCCCCATATCCGCCACATCGGCGTCCATGTAACAAATTATTTATTAAGTGTACAAATTATCTTAGTTTTTTTACACGTATTTCTCCGCTGATTCCTCCACGGAGAAATATGCTCCGCTGACAAGGGTTTGTCCGGCCCCTTGTCCGCGGAGAAGAATTTTTTATTTATTTAAAATATTTTAGTTTAATATATATATAATAAAATATTAGTTTTATTAATTATTAATTTATTTTTATAATTTAAATATGTAATTTTTTAATAAATAAATATTTAAAAAATTATTATTTTTATTTTGATACGATAAATACATAACTTTATGTGAAATTCGATCGTTTCGAAATGACGATATTAAAAACGTGTACGAATCAATAAAAAGAAATAAAATCGAAACAATGAAATATAATATATACAATGATCAAATTAGTAATTAATATTAAACGTCGATATTATCGAAATTAAAACTATTAAAATTAAAACTTAATATTTATTGATAAATTGAATACTAAATAAATAAATTTGATGAGGTAGAAAGATAAAATGAAATTTGGAGAGAGAAGATGATGTGGACGAAAGAGAAATAAATAATGATGTGGATGAGTGAGAAGTTTTAGAAGTTGAAAGAGAATATGATATGGATGTGAGAGAATGATGATGTGTAAAGAGATTTATACGGTGGAAATGGTTTTGGGCGCGGATAAGGTTACAGATAGCATAAGGAGACAATACAACATTTAAAAATTAACAGATGACATTTAAAGTTATATAGTTTGTATGATTTAGTATATTTGGTTCCTAAATTTTTAAATTTTGACAAATGTAGTACTTAATATTTTTTAAAGCAAAACTAATTATCATACTTTATAAATTTTGGTAAAACTAATCATTAAAGTTTTATGTAGATAACAAATTGGTCATCAAAGTATAGGAGACTAGTTTTACCTAATGTTTTAAAACCAACTAGTATACCTAACGAGCTTAGTACATCGGTATACCATATTTGTATTGTATATACCGAATATGTATCAAATAAATTAAACTATTAACTTAAAAAAATACACAATTTTTAATTCATTCTCAATTTATATTGTTTTTACTTCGAAAAAATAAAAACAAAAAAAATCTATAAAATTTATATTTTTTTTCATAAATTTAATAAATTAGATCCAACCCAACCCCTTAAAACCCGTACCAGACGGTATTTTGTTTAAATACCGGAACTTCCAATATACCGGAAATTTAAAACAATAGTTTTATCTAGGGCTGTTATTCGATCCGAACGAACCGAACGCGCCGTGTTCATGTTCATTTATATGGTTATTCGAACGTGTTCATGTTCATTCAAATTTTATTCGAACGTGAAAATATGTTCGAACATTGTTCAAATTATTAAGTGAATGTTCATGTTCGTTCGAATAGCTTGTTCGAACCTTGTTCATACGATTTTTTCGAACATATTTGTACTATTTGTGTGAAATTCATCTAAAGTGTTCTTCATGTTCTTTCATGTTTTTCATTTTCCGTAGAAATTTGTTATTTATAAAAAACAATAACTTTATCCAAATGTCTTGCTAAATCTTTGATATTTGAGAGTTTTCTAGAATATTAAATGTCTTCTCTTTTCAACCCTTTAAATCCAATGAAGAAATAAGAAGTAAAGGATTAAAAATTAGGATTTTGTAAATGTTTTTTAAATTTAAATATTATAATAATATATTAGAATAAAAATTAATTTAAATAATATATTTGTTCACGAAAATGTTCGTGTTTGTTCAAATTATAAATGAACAAAAAATAATGTTCGAAGAATGTTCATATGTTTATTCGAACGAGCGAACACGATCACATACGAGCCGAACACATATTGTTTACGAACTGTTCGAATAGTATAACAATCCTAATTTTATAACATGAGCTCAAATTCGTTAAATTTGAAAAACATTGGGAATTATTTTTACCAAAATGATAAGAAATGTAGATATTAAATTAAGTTTTGGGATCATATTTGAAAAAATGACAAACTTTTGGAGATAAAACACGATATTTTCTCTCTAAAAAATAGTATACAAAATTTGTTAAAATTAATCAGAATCAGAAGTGTCTTCTGAAGCAGGATTTAGTTTCATTACCATGCAAGAAAGAGTCTCTCCCATTTCATCTACATCTTCTTTGCCAAAACCCCAACTTCTAAGCAATTCCATTCCAATTGCTCCTCGTCTAATCCCAAACTTATTCAAATTACACAAACGATTCTCTAAGAATGGTAACATAGCTTTGCTCGAACGCAGTCTTGCGGCTACAGGGAGAGAATGCACTTCAAGTGACCCTCTAGGCACCATTGAATCTGAAATAGGCGTGTCGAATATCTCTCCATGTTGACCGATACGACTACCGAATATCGAAGGGAAAGGCAGAGGTATCGGAAGGGGGCATTGAGCTGCAGAGAGGTGGGAGAATTTAGGCTTTTCTGATCTTTCTGAATATGCAGCTTCGACTGCGTCCTTAACTTCGGATATTGATGCCCTTTTGGAATCTGATATCAAAGCAAAAAATGAGAAAAATGAGGTTTTCGATCCCCAAACTTTCATAGTTTTGATAAATAATGACATATTTAGTACTCAAACTTTAAAATTTTGGCAAATATGATCCTCCAAGTTTGCAATATCCTGCAAATCAGATCTCCAAAGTGGCAAAATCAATCCCCGTAATTTGATTTTGGCCGATGATCTCAACCGTCAAAATTGAAAACTTTGGAGACCAATCATTCATACGGACTACATTTTGGAGACTGATTTTGCCAAAATTTACAAAGTATGGAGAATGATTTTGTCAGGTTAATACTTTGAGGATCAAAATTGTCAAAAATATGAAACCATGGGGACCAAATCTGCGTATCGCCCAAGTAAATATTCAAACTTTACTACAACTACAAAACAAGAGAATAGATCAAGTAGCATTTCAAAAAAATGCATGGTATGTGTGAATCTTGCTAAGAAAACATATAATTTACCTGATTTAAAGACTCCATGAACACAGATTGATTCCAAAGCTTGTTCGTCTTCTATATCAACCGCAATTTCCGGGGTCAAAGTCCGTAAATTCTTCAAAAATACTTGCCCGACTTGATTACCTATCAACATATCATATGGTTGAACTATTTCACGACGAGACACAGCTACAATAAGAGCAGAATTTTACCTGCTACAGATGGAGCTGGAATGGCAACATCCAAAATACCGACTGTATTCCGGCGAGTCTGTCCGGCTAACATTTGCGCAAGTTCGTTCATATTCAACGAGCCACATGTATAGCTAGATTGCGCACTGGGTCCAGGCGGCTCCATTCTGAAAGGGAGACTCATGGAATATAATGCAGCTCCATAAATAGCACTAGTGTGGTATGGCTTGTGGTCTTCCAAAGAGAGGTAATTGGCTGTTATACCTTAAAACAATGGAGAAAATCAGCAAATATGAGAAGTGAAATATACATTAAACCTAATATGAGAACTGATGGTCGAACCGTAGGTTCGAACCGGTTTTTAGTGAACCGGAGAATTCGGTTCGGTTCAAATATTTTACAATATTTACGGTTCGAGGAATGGTTTGTATCGGTTTACCTGAACCGCAAGCTCCCCGATTCGATCTACATAACCGGTATAAAAACATAGCATTAAACCATAGCTTACTTGTGTTGAGGGATGGCAAACCCAAAGGAACAATCATCTTACAATAAGATGATAGGTTTGAAAATGAAACCGCATCATGAAGTTTACGCAATACTGAGAGCTTATGATTGTTCGAATCCGAGCGAGAGTCGGGGCTACGAACATTGTATAACAAAACGGGAATGTTTGTGTATTCATCAGCAATAGTTTCTAAAAATTCCCCAGCTACACCAGAGAATCCTCCAAAATCATCAACAAA
This sequence comes from Utricularia reniformis, assembly GCA_009725065.1. Lineage (NCBI taxonomy): Eukaryota > Viridiplantae > Streptophyta > Magnoliopsida > Lamiales > Lentibulariaceae > Utricularia > Utricularia reniformis. The sequence continues at coordinate 142,258 of RWGZ01000948.1, forward strand.
AAATTGAATTCCCTGTCGTAAAGAGAAACATAAGGAGAGGTAAATATCGCAACTCCCTTAGAAGCATAATGAAACGTTTTAATGAAAGCAGACAATGTTTCTAAAAATATAATGAGGAAGACGAATGCATAAAAATAACCTGAGGCATATCACAATCTTCAAGAAAAAATCGAAGCCTTTCGTTTATGTTTTCAGCGTGGCCACCCTGAGAAAATGTTTCTCTTCCAATCCCATAATTGTTGAAGTCGTCATACTCAATCCACAGTCCACTTAATTCATACAAACTTTGAGGATGGTAACTAACTTTAGAGAAGTCTGTCCAAAATTTAACTTCATTTTCCAGGCATTCAACAATTTCTTTATCTTGAATTTCAGCAAACCCACTATCGGATATATCCGCATCTTCATTTTCTGCAGCATACATACTTTGCAAGAATAAATTCCTCTTTAAAGGTTGAGATGCTAGTGTTGTCACAGGACCGGCCCTGCACAACAATCCGGAAAATTCATGAAATTACCAAATACAACTACGAAAAATCCAAGTTACATATGATAGTATACAAGACAACAATTTTTCTGAAAAATAAGAATGAGTCCCAAATCGAATGATAAAACATTAAAATAAGACCATACTGCCTGAAACGGAGTACACGAACTTAAAGAGGAAAAGAGATGGAAAATCTAGGAAGGCTGAACAAGGCTGGTGTATGGAAAACAAAAATAGTATTCTCACCATGCTAAAGAACTTGTTGATGCTTCCAACGATTCATCGCACAGAGTTCCACAAGAACTGATGGCCCCTAAGGAACCTGTTGAGAATAAAAAACAAGATTAACTTAAAAGCAAATAATTAAATCAGCATATATATGTATGAAGTTTAATAAAATGTGCATCGTGGACTCGGAATAAATACCGTACCTTGAAAACCCATTGAAACAAGGCGAGGTGTGTAGATAGGATTGCCCTGATTATGAAGAGGGGGCAATGAAGAATAGCATTATCAGTATGAAAAGGAAAACGAGAGAAAATATGGTTAACAATGCAGAAAGAGCAAACCTTGATAGCCAAAAATGTTAAACTATGAACAAACATTACCTGCTGAGTTTCACCACTACGATAAAGGACATCCATGTTAAGCCCGTGATTTTTGAAAACTTGATCACCTTCGGGGCTATCAGCAAGGCCAAACAATTCATCCTACGATACAGAAAACAAAACGCTGCATTCAATAAGGTAATATCAGCTATAAAATTTTAGCTGTTGCACCATGCTCATACTAATCAGCACCAATTTATCCCAAAAAAACAAGCAACAAATTTATTCAAAAAATATTAAAAGATGTGATTTTTAACCACTCAGGGGCAACGCTTCATCATTGTATAGCATTAGTCACCCAATGAAATTTGGCAGCACAAAAAACTCCCAGCATGCACATTTCTTTCACAAAAAACAGATAAACATAATATTATCGACTGCTAGTTCTTTTTTAAAAAATAAATCTTCTAGAACCGGTTCTAGAAGAAAACATAACAAAAATTACATGAAAGAGGTGGTAGAAGAAAACATAACAAAAATTTTAACTTACCTGGAAATTCCAGAAGTGACAACCCACAAAATTTGCGTAATTCCCCACCTGAACAGTCACTATTTCCCTCATGATTCAGTGAGAAAACTCAAATAAATGCAGAATCTTTGGCAAAGGTTTAAGCCCTTCGTTCGAAAACAAAATCAATTAACGATTTCTGGGAAAGGGAATTACGAAGCGACCTGCAACCGTTTTCAACAGTCAGATAAAGCAAAGCACTGCCGCTGGTCCCTGAGAGTCGGACAAATCTCCAAATACTAGACAAAATGAAAACTTAGCCTCTAAACTCTAAAGCCCTTATTTTTTAGGGATAAATACCAGAATCAGATAAGGGGTAAAATAGTCATTAGGATGATTTCGTGATGAGACCCACACGATACTTACCGTGCACCATCTATCTCCAGGATCTATCATAACCAGATGCTCCTATTAAATCGGAATGAATCTTTTAACTACCAAAAACCTCTTTCTTGAAACCCTAATTGAAGAAATCGACCAATTCCAATTTCGCTCCATAGTCCTCTGAAAAGAGTTTACTAGAAAATCAATCATACTAGAGATCAAGGTTAACCTACAGAGAATCTCTGAGAAAGGATATTTGCTTTTGTTCGTGAATTTGTTAATAAAAATGTCTTCAAGGAGGAGACAAAGTGAGGAAAGATTGTACTACAGCCCACCAGCGATGAGAGGAAACAATGAGCAGTATCAGAAAAGGAAGTTGAAGTCTACAGGTTCATCACCGCTAAAAGAAACATCACCCGGGCCGAGTTCTTATTTGGACCGGTTCTTGGAGAAAACTACTCCTCTTGTCGGCGCTGAAAGTTTCCCGATGGTAATATTTTTACGTAATTTTGGGACAGTTAATTCATTTCCTTAGTTTTTTCCTTTTTAAATAATGATGAGTGATTGCATAAAGCATGTTTTTTGGTTGATGGCTAGAGTGGGGCAGGCTATAGATCATGATGGTATTTTTTTTGAGAAATGTTGCTTTATGGACATGTTTATTAATTTCTTGAGATATACAATGAATGGATTAAATACTATGATCTATGCCCACTTTAATGCAGAAGATCGTTTGTTTAAGCTCAGAGTTGCAAATTTAATGAATTTGTTGTTCTTCAGACGAGTATGAGAGCATGGAAAAATCGTTGTAATGAGTTCCCTCCATTCTTCGTTCTTGGGGATCTATGGGAATCTTTCAGAGAGGCGAGTGCATACGGAGTCGGAGTTCCTCTTCTTTGTCATGGAAGTGAATATGTTGTTCAATATTATGTACCCTCTCTGTCCGCTATTCAACTTTACATGAATCCCAAGAACCCTGCCGTGGAAAACAGGTTAGTTTTCGTCTTTGGCAAACAGGTCAGGATCCCAATGGTGCTTTGTTATAATAAGTAAGTTCTTTTGTGGCAGGAGACCTGGTGATGAGAGCGATGCCAATTCATCTCAGGAGTCAGTTAGTGATGGGAGCAGTGAATGTGGAACCAATTGTGAGGCCAATGTTAGTCAGTATCCTCAGGGATTCAGTGGAGCAGGAGGAAGAAACAAGCCTTTTAAAGGATCATTATCTCAAGGAAATGTCATCGAAAACCCCCCGGTCAAACTCATTTTTGAGTACTTCGAAAATACAGTCCCTTACCATCGTGAGCCATTGTCTGATAAGGCAATAATCCTTTTCTTTCTGAAAGCTCTCTGTTCCTTACCATTACTAAGAATGAAAATTGCAGATGTTGGCACTTGCAGCTCGATTCCCACAACTGAAAACGTGTAGAAGCTGTGATCTAGCACCATCAAGCTGGATTTCTATTGCTTGGTGAGCAATAATCCAAGTCAAAATGAAGATTTTCCAAATCGGTATTTTTACATACTGAAACATAGATTTTGTTGTGCAATTTGTAGGTACCCTATATACAGGATACCTGTTGGTCCAGCTCCGCAAAATGTCGATGCTTCTTTTCTAACATTTCATTGTCTCGCAAAACCTGTTAGAAGTAAATCCTTTCTTCTCCCTATGTGTTTATTTCCATAATGCTCAAAACCAAACTTATAAGCCCAATCTCCTAAAAAATGCAGGCGGTGAAGGTTTGCCTCATACTGGCACCCCAAAGCTCGTGCTACCACCATTTGGTCTTGTATCATACAAGTTCAAAATCTCTGACGGAAATGACACACAGTCTAACGAAGCTCAGAAGGTTAATTCTCTCACACGAGCTGCCCAAAACTGGATTCGACTATTGCAGGTTAATCACCATGATTTTAACTTCTTTATGACACACAATACAAGCTGGAGGTAAAACTCATATCTTGGATTACGGGCTAATGCATACCTATCATACTGATAATGATGATAAGTCTTGTGCAACTTTTTCTGCACATATATGCTGATATTGTAGATGATAGTAGTCGTATCTACATCCTAGCCGGGTTTTATATTCTACTTTTGCCGTTATGTTTGTGCAAAGAGTTTTCTTCTTTTGAACTTTGAGAATCTGTTTTGCGTTCCTGACAGTTTTAGATATACAGAGAATGAGTTGCAGAATTTGGTTCATGATTATCCAGCTTTAGATTTATATTCAAATTTTGAACGGGAAAACATTAATTCATGATCTCAAAAGAGATTTTTAGTATTCTGTATTTAATATTTGAGTGTAGAATTTACAATTCATCTTAACTTGTGTTATGAAATTCATGAGAAGTTCTGTGTATATGCCATGCCACATTGAAAACTCTGAAACTTGTATCCTCAAGAAGAACACTACATGTTGAATTTGTACCAGAGAAGTGAAATTGATTAGATTTATAATGGTGAGAGAATGTCATCGTATAATGACTTGATTAAGTTTTAAATGTGTGTCTTTCTCCCTTTAATCTCGTTCGTTCACACACTCCTGTCGTAATTTCGACTATACTCTATAATTTCAACATGGTATCGGTGTTGGTTCCATGTTTTTATACCGGGTTTTCCAGGGTCGACCCGGAAAAAAAAAAAATATTTTTTATACTGGGCTGGTATACCGGTATGAAAACATTGAGCGGGTTTGATTCATTTAAATTTTCAAACCGAAACATTATAGTTAGAATTGAGGGGAGAGTTGAATTTGTCACACATTTCTTAGAGAAATTGATTGATAGGTTTATAAAAATGAGGAATGTCATGACATAATGGTTTGATCAAGTATTTTAAATATGTGGCTTCGCCCCCTTAATCCCTTTTGTTCATGTTATCTCGTCGTAATTCGACAAGACTCTATTGTAACGTAATGTCTGCAGTTTGCCTAGTCAAAGGAGAGTTAACTCCGGCAAACTTGAGAGGAAAAAGAGAAGAGAAAGATGGAAATGATGTACCGGAAAATTGTTAATTCTCCGCTTAAATTAAAATGTACAGCTAACATCTTATTTATACACATACTTTATTCTTTATCTAACTAAATAATAGAGACAGTAAACAATATGTGCTTTTATTCTGTTGGGTGTAGCCATCAACAGTCATTTCACTTTCCTTTTTATTCTGTTTCTGCTTCCAATAGACTCTGTAATTTCAACAATACACAACAGTGGTATAAGGATCAAATACCTAAAGAATCAAGGAATAAGTATTGTAGAAGTTTTGCTACTGTTGGAGGTACAAAGCAGAGATGAAAACCACATGTTTGTAAGAATTACTAGGAATGAATGTTGGCAGAGAGCATTCTTGTCTGTTGAAGTAAACTCTTGTAGGAAATCCATCTCCAGGAGCAACATTGATTACATGGGTCAGTCTCTTGTTGAATAAGACCATAGACTGTTGCATACCAGGAACACCAACATTGCGAGGATTGTTGTATTTCAATCCTGCATGAAGGTGTTGTTTATGTTGTTCATTAGGCTTCCATTGAAGGAGTACACAGATTGGAAGCCAGCTGCTCTATAGAGTTTATTGAAATTTAGGATTTAATGGATCGCAAAAATGTATATATAAACTAGTATATAATTAATGTGAATTACATTGAAAAGAATAGATCAAACCTATTATTTATGATATCATTCTCTTTATAAATTAGAATATTTATATTTTCTCAGTTATGTGGAAAAGTATTTTGTCACGATTCGATATCAGATTCGTAGAGTTCTTAGACTTTAATTAAGTTGTATGGGCATAATCCGATAAATACGAATATATAATCCGGATTGTATTAGGATCTAATTATCCAATGATTAATCAAAATTTTCAATTATCTCTCTAACTTATTCTCTCTATCTTCTTCTTCCTTGATGTCTGCCGCTTTTTCCCACAACATTCTTCCGTCTATATGGTCTCCCATTTCTACCCCTCTTCTTCTTCTCTTCCCGTCGCGATCTAAAAGCTTCACAAATGATATAGGAGCTATCGTATTCTAAAGCCGGAAAACCAAAATCGGGTTTTTATAAGACTAAAAAACCTAAATCTAGTTTTTCTCAACCAAAGATTCAATGCTTCTTTCCACTGGGAAGCTCCCGAGTTCAAATCGAAATTTAATACTGGTTTAAGTTTGACATTTGACTACGGTTGATAAAACTTCATTTTTCGTTTTCATGCCCCAAAAATTCCAAATCTATCATTTTCAGGACTGTTTTTGTAACTGTTATGATGTTTTGGCCGACAGTTTTAGGATTTAGTTAATGTTCTTTGTGTTTTCAGAACATTTGTTGTTTTAAATGTGTAAGGAAAAGTGTTTTTTAGCCTTCAGTTACGTTTCGGAGCAACCCTCTTGCAGTAGCCTTGATGTTTGTCTTAGATTTTCTGTAACGGCGGAAATGGCCGTATGGAAATACAACCATTTCCGCCGTTTTGAGCGCCACATCGACGCCCAACGATACTTGGGCCCCGATGGTCTTCCGTGATTATACGCCGCCGACAGGGGCACCCAAGCCCCGGTCCGCAAAAATGAATATTTAAAAAAAAAACAATTTTAAATTTTTTTTTAATGAATAATTGTTTATATATTATTTATAATATATAATTGTTTATAAATATTATATATATTTAGATTATTAATTTAGTTTAATAATTTAAATATATAATTTATTTTAAATTTAATAATNAAATCAATTAACGATTTCTGGGTATGGGAATTACGAAGCGACCTGCAACCGTTTTCAACAGTCAGATAAAGCAAAGCACTGCCGCTGGTCCCTGAGAGTCGGACAAATCTCCAAATACTAGACAAAATGAAAACTTAGCCTCTAAACTCTAAAGCCCTTATTTTTTAGGGATAAATACCAGAATCAGATAAGGGGTAAAATAGTCATTAGGATGATTTCGTGATGAGACCCACACGATACTTACCGTGCACCATCTATCTCCAGGATCTATCATAACCAGATGCTCCTATTAAATCGGAATGAATCTTTTAACTACCAAAAACCTCTTTCTTGAAACCCTAATTGAAGAAATCGACCAATTCCAATTTCGCTCCATAGTCCTCTGAAAAGAGTTTACTAGAAAATCAATCATACTAGAGATCAAGGTTAACCTACAGAGAATCTCTGAGAAAGGATATTTGCTTTTGTTCGTGAATTTGTTAATAAAAATGTCTTCAAGGAGGAGACAAAGTGAGGAAAGATTGTACTACAGCCCACCAGCGATGAGAGGAAACAATGAGCAGTATCAGAAAAGGAAGTTGAAGTCTACAGGTTCATCACCGCTAAAAGAAACATCACCCGGGCCGAGTTCTTATTTGGACCGGTTCTTGGAGAAAACTACTCCTCTTGTCGGCGCTGAAAGTTTCCCGATGGTAATATTTTTACGTAATTTTGGGACAGTTAATTCATTTCCTTAGTTTTTTCCTTTTTAAATAATGATGAGTGATTGCATAAAGCATGTTTTTTGGTTGATGGCTAGAGTGGGGCAGGCTATAGATCATGATGGTATTTTTTTTGAGAAATGTTGCTTTATGGACATGTTTATTAATTTCTTGAGATATACAATGAATGGATTAAATACTATGATCTATGCCCACTTTAATGCAGAAGATCGTTTGTTTAAGCTCAGAGTTGCAAATTTAATGAATTTGTTGTTCTTCAGACGAGTATGAGAGCATGGAAAAATCGTTGTAATGAGTTCCCTCCATTCTTCGTTCTTGGGGATCTATGGGAATCTTTCAGAGAGGCGAGTGCATACGGAGTCGGAGTTCCTCTTCTTTGTCATGGAAGTGAATATGTTGTTCAATATTATGTACCCTCTCTGTCCGCTATTCAACTTTACATGAATCCCAAGAACCCTGCCGTGGAAAACAGGTTAGTTTTCGTCTTTGGCAAACAGGTCAGGATCCCAATGGTGCTTTGTTATAATAAGTAAGTTCTTTTGTGGCAGGAGACCTGGTGATGAGAGCGATGCCAATTCATCTCAGGAGTCAGTTAGTGATGGGAGCAGTGAATGTGGAACCAATTGTGAGGCCAATGTTAGTCAGTATCCTCAGGGATTCAGTGGAGCAGGAGGAAGAAACAAGCCTTTTAAAGGATCATTATCTCAAGGAAATGTCATCGAAAACCCCCCGGTCAAACTCATTTTTGAGTACTTCGAAAATACAGTCCCTTACCATCGTGAGCCATTGTCTGATAAGGCAATAATCCTTTTCTTTCTGAAAGCTCTCTGTTCCTTACCATTACTAAGAATGAAAATTGCAGATGTTGGCACTTGCAGCTCGATTCCCACAACTGAAAACGTGTAGAAGCTGTGATCTAGCACCATCAAGCTGGATTTCTATTGCTTGGTGAGCAATAATCCAAGTCAAAATGAAGATTTTCCAAATCGGTATTTTTACATACTGAAACATAGATTTTGTTGTGCAATTTGTAGGTACCCTATATACAGGATACCTGTTGGTCCAGCTCCGCAAAATGTCGATGCTTCTTTTCTAACATTTCATTGTCTCGCAAAACCTGTTAGAAGTAAATCCTTTCTTCTCCCTATGTGTTTATTTCCATAATGCTCAAAACCAAACTTATAAGCCCAATCTCCTAAAAAATGCAGGCGGTGAAGGTTTGCCTCATACTGGCACCCCAAAGCTCGTGCTACCACCATTTGGTCTTGTATCATACAAGTTCAAAATCTCTGACGGAAATGACACACAGTCTGACGAAGCTCAGAAGGTTAATTCTCTCACACGAGCTGCCCAAAACTGGATTCGACTATTGCAGGTTAATCACCATGATTTTAACTTCTTTATGACACACAATACAAGCTGGAGGTAAAACTCATATCTTTGATTACGGGCTAATGCATACCTATCATACTGATAATGATGATAAGTTTTGTGCAACTTTTTCTGCACATATATGCTGATATTGTAGATGATAGTAGTCGTATCTACATCCTAGCCGGGTTTTATATTCTACTTTTGCCGTTATGTTTGTGCAAAGAGTTTTCTTTTTTTGAACTTTGAGAATCTGTTTTGCGTTCCTGACAGTTTTAGATATACAGAGAATGAGTTGCAGAATTTGGTTCATGATTATCCAGCTTTACATTTATATTCAAATTTTGAACGGGAAAACATTAATTCATGATCTCAAAAGAGATTTTTAGTATTCTGTATTTAATATTTGAGTGTAGAATTTACAATTCATCTTAACTTGTGTTATGAAAATTCATGAGAAGTTCTGTGTATATGCCATGCCACATTGAAAACTCTGAAACTTGTATCCTCAAGAAGAACAGTACATGTTGAATTTGTCCCAAGTTGATCATAGAAGTGAAATTGATTAGGTTTATAATGGTGAGAGAATGTCATCGTATAATGACTTGATTAAGTTTTAAATGTGTGGCTTCCTCCCTTTAATCTCGTTCGTTCACATTCTGTCGTAATTTCAACTATACTCTATAATTTCAACATGGTATCGGAGTTGGTTCCATGTTTTTATATCGGCCGGTACAGGGTTTTCCAGGGTCGACCCGGAAAAAAAATATATATCGGTACGAAATACTGGACTGGTATAAAAACATTGAGTTGGTTTGATTCATTTAAATTTGCAAGTCCAAACATTCTAGTTAGACTTGAGGGGAGCGTTGAATTTGTTTCACACATTTGTTAGAGAAATTGATTGATAGGTTAATAAAAGTGAGGAATGTCACGACATAATGACTTGATCAAGTATTTTAAATATATGGTTTCGCCCCCTTAATCTCTTTTGTTCACGTTATCCCGTCGTAATTTGACAAGACTCTATTGTAACGTAATGTCTGCAGTTTGCCTAGTCAAAGGAGAGTTAACTCCGGCAAACTTGAGAGGAAAAAGAGAAAAGAAAGATGGAAATGATGTACCGGAAAATTGTTAATTCTCCGCTTAAACTAAAATGTACAGCTAACGTCCTATTTTATACACCCACTTTACTCTTTATCTAACTAAATAATAAAGACAGTAAACAAAATGCGCTGTTATTCTATTGGGTGTAGCCATCAATAGTCATTTTCACTTTCCTTTTTATTCTGTTTCTGCTTCCAATACTGTAATTTCAACAATACACAACAGTGGTATGAGGATCAAATACCTAAAGAATCAAGGAATAAGTATTGTAGAAGTTTTGCTACTGTTGGAGGTACAAAGCAGAGATGAAAACCACATGTTTGTGAGAATTACTAGGAATGAATGTTGGCAGAGAGCATTCTTGTCTGTTGAAGTAAACTCTTGTAGGAAATCCATCTCCAGGAGCAACATTGATTACATGGGTCAGTCTCTTGTTGAATAAGACCATAGACTGTTGCATACCAGGAACACCAACATTGCGAGGATTGTTGTATTTCAATCCTGCATGAAGGTGTTGTTTATGTTGTTCATTAGGCTTCCATTGAAGGAGTACACAGATTGGAAGCCAGCTGCTCTATAGTGTTTATTGAAATTTAGGATTTAATGGATCGCAAAAATGTATATATAAACTAGTATATAATTGATGTGAATTACATTGAAAATAATATATCAAATCTATTATTTATGATATCATTTTCCTTATAAATTAGAATATTTATATTTTCTCAATTGATGTGGAAAAGTATTTTGCCACAATCCGATATCAGATTCGTAGAGTTCTTAGACTTTAATTAAGTTGTATGGACATAATCCGATAAATACGAATATATAATACGGATTGTATTAGAATCTAATTATCCAATCATTAATCAAAATTTTCAATTATGTCTGTAACTTATTCTCTCTATCTTCTTCTTCCATGCTGTATGTGGCTTCTTCCCACAGCATTCTCTGTCTATATGGTCTCCCATTTCTACCCCTCTTGTTCTTCTCTTCCCGTCGCGATCTAAAAGCTTCACAAATGATATCGGAGCAATCGTATTTTAAGGCCGGAAAACCAAAATCGGGTTTTTATAAGACTAAAAAACCTAAATCTAGTTTTTCTCAACCAAAGATTCAATGCGTCTTTCCGCTGCGAAGCTCCCGAGTTCAAATCGAAATTTACTACTGGTTTAAGTTTGACATTTGACTACGGTTGATAAAACTTCATTTTCGTTTTCATGCCCCAAAAATTCCAAATCTATCATTTTCAAGACTGTTTGTAACTGTTATGATGTTTTGGCCGACAGTTTTAGGATTTAGTTAATGTTCTTTGTGTTTTCAGAACATTTGCTGTTTTAAATGTGTAAGGAAAAGTGTTTTTTTAGCCTTCGGTTACGTTTCGGAGCAACCCTCTTGCAGTAGCCTTGATGTTTGTCTTAGGGCCTTGGCGCTGGAATGAATAGAGAAGAAACCGTTGCTGCTGCTGTGTCGAGAGGAGTACTGTAATGAAGAAAGGAAGAAATGTGCTCTGATTGTTGCTCCTGCCGGCCTTGGTGAAAAGAAAAGATAGGACTGTCCTACTTTTTGTTTGTTATTTTTGTTTTGTATTATGATAGTTGTGGTCAAGTACCTTTTTAAGAACCGGTAATATCACGATCCAATATGGATTTGTAGAATTCTTGGATTTTAATTAAATTGTATTGTTGTATGGATCTAATCCAACAAATATAGATATAAATCTCGGGTTGTATTACATTAATTATATCGAATCATTAATCATTTTCCAACTTATCTCTCTACCCTATTTTCTCCTCCTTCTCTCTTATCACCTTCACTTACAATAATTTATTATTGTAAGTGAACAAGTGACAGTTGATACACAGACAGCTGAATCCGGTAGAAGATCACTTGGTTCAGGGAACAAGCTCGGGCTTAGTATATTGTTTTTGTTTTATGATTATAAATTATTAAATAAAAAAGTAAAATAATATAATATTATTTTTAATTTTTAAAAATTCTTTGTTGGGCTAATGAATCAAAACAAAAGAAATTAAAAATAGAGGTACAAAGTATTTTGTATTGATATTTAAAATGATAAAATAATAAATATAATATTATAATATATATTACTAAATATCAAATAGGAATAGAGATGATCAAAATCATATCCAAATCAAAACCTAAAGTGATATGCTACGAGCAAATATACACAATTCGAATATCCAAAAATCATACTATTTACATATGTCATAATGATCGGATTTTCATGCATACACCTACCTAATACATCAGGCATTTTGAAAAACAAAGAATAATAGTATCATGACAATATTTAATGAACTAAAAAATGAAATTATATATTTCAAATAATAAAAATAAGATTTAACAATTAAATAACAAGTAAAAACCGACTTATAATTTATAAACACAGTACACAAATCATAAAACATGTCTCCTAATTTACTTACCAAAAACAACATAACATGATATTAAAATGAAATAGTAATAATAATAATACTAAAAGCAACCCTCAAAGAAACGACGTCGTCCCACAAGACCAGTAAAATAAAGCTCACATTTGATCACTGAGAACTCACCTGAAGTTGTATCCACCAGATGGGGCTTGACTGTCGTTTGAGCTGAAGTTGAAAGAAGGTGGATTCGAGTCCTCGGCCGGTGCTGTTTCGTTCTCTTCCTCCTCGAGCCAGTAAGTCTCGAGTAATTTCACAGCCTTCTCATAGATTTCATTGTTATCATGACTCTGTAGATTTTCAATCTTTTCTAGTCCTTCTGCTTCATCTATAAGTAATGCGAAATAATTCGCATCTCCAGTGTTCGCCTTTTCTACCTCCCCGGCTTTTAGAATGTTTTCTAGTCCCTCTAAACAGATTGTCACGATTCTTGGATCGGGGCAGATAAGAAGATCGCATAAGGGCTTTATACAATTCTGCTTCACCATGTATCTGTAACAAAGAAAGCATGATTTAATTGCTTTGTAATGTGAGTGGACAAAAAAGTAATGTTTTTGTTACAGTAATTGCTCGTGCGTTCCACCGGAAGTTGCATTTGATATAGCCCAAGCAGCTTCTTTTTTAATGTCAAATTCAGCAGTTAGAAGCAGATTGACCAAAAGAGGGATTAATCCAGCAGAAATAATAGCCTGTTATTAGAAGTTCCGAGTATTCGAATATCACATATGACGCGTTTAAGAAAAAATATAAATATGATTCTTTTACCTGTATTTGATCTTTGTTTCCTGCAGTGATGTTTGAGATCGTCCAACAAGCTTCTTTCTTGATGCTCTTCTTATGATGGTGACTAAGCAGGCTTACGAGGCAAGGAAGCGCTCCATGATCAATAATATGCTGCAATACATAATTATGTAGTCAAAAATTTGTGATTTTAGATTGTACGAAAATCGAAAAACTCCACTTTTCATGATGTAAAAGTATTTCCATGGAAAAAGGAGATTAAAGAGTAAAGCTTCACACCTGAGTCTGCATGTCATCACCGGTTACAATATTTCCCACGGTACGAAGTGCGGGAATGAGGACTGAAGGAGATGAATGGCTAGAAAAAACATTAATCCAATACTAAATACATCACAAGCACATACATATAGCGTATAAAATGAAAATAGACACTCACAGGAGAATTTCGACGAGTCGTTTACAAACACCAGACTCAATAACGGCTTGAATTTTGTCATTTGTACCATCAGAGAGGTATGAGAGAGCCCAGCAAGCATCTGTAAGCACCTCTTCATCAGTTGAATGAATGAGTTGCTTGAGGGCTGGAAGAGCAGGCCTTACCTAACAATGATAATGCACAATAATATATTATGGTTGTAAGAGAACAGAATCAAGCTATTCGAGTATCGTAAAAAGATGATACCTGCTCGAAAATAGGTTGAGGCTTGCCTCTACAGAAGTTCGACAATGTCCAGGTAGCATTTCTCAGCATAGAAAGCTTAGAATTTGCATTCAACTGAGTGAGCAAAGGAATCAAGGCACCATGTCCAAGGACAAGGTCACGACATTTGGGAGAATCACCAGCAACATTACCCAATGCCCACAAAGCCTACAGATAAAATTAGCATTAGTGTCATTAAGTTAAGAACTCACATATATAAGTTACATTTTTTTACGAAAAATTAGTACCTGCTCACGAACATCATCACTGGGTGAAGCCAAAAGCCTTACGAAAAGTGGGACAGCTCCATGATCAATAACCACCTTTGTATGCTCAGATGTACCAGAGGCAATATTTGTGAGTGCCCAAGCAGCCTCGAACTGCAGTAAGTTTATAATTCTCAAAAATAAATAAAACAGGGTTAAAGATATAAAATAACAGTGCAACCCAAGTCATTAGAATGAAATGCTGACCTGAAGCTGGGGGAAATCATCCCTCGAAAGGAATTCAACAAATCTAGGAACAACAGCTGCCTTTATCACTTCTTCAATAGGAGGGCTTCTCTCTGCATTCAAATTAAAGGACACAAAATATTTCTATGTATCTCAAAAGAACAAAGTATAAAGGGTAGAACAATTGGATGAAGTAAGAAGCTCCCACCAATTGAAAGTAATTTCCGGAACTGTGTGGTTGCTTCTAGCTGCAAATTGTTATCAGTTGACCAGACTCCATCAACCATAGAAGGTAGACTCTCTAACTGCTCTTCCAAAGTAAGAAAAAAAAGAAAATATTACGAAACACACTACGAATATGCCAAAGACCATCATATGATATTGAAAAACCAAATACAGAATTATGTGATCAATTTTAAAAATCAAAATAGGTATATGGGCCAACTATACAACATTGTGAAAATGAAAAAAACTTTTAACTGAAGTATTAATGTTGAGCGCAATGAACAAAATTGTGTGATCACTAAATGATAAAACTTGGAATCATCTCATAAGCATTCAAAATTTTCGATCTTAATCATACTCAGAAATTAACAGTACCCTGCGAAAAAAATTGGACCTTGTCCATCCATTGAATGCAAAATTTCGTTCACATCATAGATACTAAAAAAAAATTACACTCGATCAAACAATTCTACCTTTTTATCCAGTCCGGAAGAGTAAAGTGACGAGGATAACTGTTGCGGTTGCTGTACTCCTTCTCTTCTCTTCTTAAGCAAACTCTCCTCCCGCTTGTTTTTCCGTATCTCCACCAAATTATCCTCCCTCCGTCTCCGGCCTTCATCTGCGTCGACAGCCACCTTGTAACGGCTCCGCCGCACCTCCGCCTTAGTACCTGGTCTCAAAGACATCTTTCCGGTTGAAAACCTACACAAAAAGGACACACTTAACAGTCCAAAATTGAAAATTTAACATCGGCACACAGACAAAAGCACGCATAAAATACGAATTGTTTGCACCTGAGAGAATTACTGTAGAGGAAAACTGAAAACAAGGGTTTGTGATTTGTACTTTGTATTCAATTATGACATATTCCTTATTTCCCCCCAATACACTGCATTAATTTTATTTTCACCCTGATTTCCTTTCTTTTCCCTTAAACGTCCCTATACTACTGCACGTTTTGCCTTTTCATTCAAGTACATCACATTAATTACATTTTAACCCTGATTTTTCCCTAAACGTGCCTTAAATATTTTGCTCTTTCACCCAAGTCCATGGAATTTAAGATATTTATAAATGGGTGAATTTGGAGTCTTTGACCACCAACATCAACTTAATGTTACTTAAATGTGATATATTTAAGTTATGAAATCGTAAATATAATATAATTTGAACCAAAATTTAAACGAGTAGCTCGCTTACTTAAATGTAATGCAAGGTTAACATATCAACTTATCAAAATCGTTTATAAATAAATCTCTATGATTCCGTTAAGTTAAAATACTCACACATTTGAAATTTTACTATTGGACCTTCAAATACTTAAAAATTCGTTAAATTGATACTCAAAGTTTACAAATTATGGAACGTAAGCATTTATAGTTCGAGAAATTATACAAATTTGATCATTAAAGCTTGAGAATAACGTAAACGAGAACCAAAATGTTCTATATTTGCCGGTACTTGTCGACATGACTAGTACACTGATGAGAAACTGAAATCATTTAGCAGGTTTGTTTGCAATTCCGATTGAAACTGTAGTATGCAAAGTTGCATTCATCAAATATTATTTTTTTAAGATACACAAAACAAAAAAAAACATTGTAAGAGTTATCTCTATAAAACACGATTTCACTATAAGTGCTAAAAACATAATAGTGATTTACGAAATCAATAATTTATTCTTAGTTTCAATAATAAAAAATAAATATATTTATTCTTTTTATATATCGATATATTGGGTTTGTATGGAACTCCGATAAGAATAGCAGTGCGGTGAGATCGTGAGTTTATTAAGTTAAATATAAAACAAAAGGAAAATTGCGATGGTATCATCATTGAGTTTGTTTGGTTCAACTTTTTAAAATTGCAATATGATGAGGTGTTAAAAAATCACGGTTTGATAATCGCTACTAAAACCAGCTATATCCACCTCCCAATTTTGAAATTATTATATTACCCTTCATTTTACAACTATATATAATATATTTGTTTCATTATTAAAAATAAAAGAGTATATTAGTTTTTTTTCAAAAATCACGACTATGAAATCATAATTTTATCGAACCCACTTAATAAATCATGAAAACTATATCTCACCACATCTCACACAATAATTTTAAAAAACTATATCAAATAAACTCATTATACTTTTAGCTAAATCACAATTATGATAACTCAATTTTTGCAAGCACTCTTAAAAATTCACAATTTTACTTGAACGACAAGTATGAAGTAATAACTAGTTCTTATAAAAAACGTAAAACCGTAAGAATTAATACTTAGGAATATTATTCAAATACAAAGACACAAATCCAATGTTGACACTTCAAAGAAGCCTGTTTGTAATTTGGTTGCTCCAAAGCTCAAATTCACCACCAAATTCCGATTCCAAACCAGTAAAATTACCACAGTAATTTGTCGTGTAGTTGTCTTCATTCCCATATAACTTGTCCAGTTGTAGAAACAAAGCATCTTGATCAGACTGCCCCATCAATTCTTCACCTTCATTTCCTTGTTTATTCGACGAACTTGGCCAAAAAACTTGCCCAGATACATCATCCCAGTAATTTCCCAGTCCAGCCGCCATTTGCTCATGATTCTCGCCGACGTGAAAACCACCCAAGTTCTTTGGCTTGAATCTGTACACTTTTCTGCTTAAATGTGAGTTCCAGTAATTCTTTATATCATTATCTGTTCTTCCAGGTAAATGCTTCGCGATCAAAGACCACCTGAATAAAATGGGTAAAATCAAAACACCAACAAAACCTTAGAAAAAACAACAATGGCGGCGGCGGCGATCACTGACTTTGTACCCAATATTGTATGTAACTCGAATATGATTTCTTCTTCATCTTGAGTAAAATTATCCCTTTTTACATCTGATCTTAAGTAATTGATCCATCTCAGTCTGCAACTCTTTCCACATCTCAACAAACCTCAAGAACAAAAAAACAAACAAATTTTCACGACTGCAGAAAAACAAAGGATTGAAGCAGAATCAGTACCTGCATTCTTGGGTAAAAGTCTCCATCCTCCTTCACCATGTTCATTGATATAATCTATTAGCTTCTGATCTTCATCTGCGCTCCATTTTCCTCTTTTCAAACCAGTTTTCTCGCAGCAGGGTTTTCTCACCATGTCATCAAATTATACACACAGAAAATAACCCAAATCTTGTTCAATATAAAGGGAGCCCCTCATGTACTAAAATTAAGTGCATGCCGCTTTTATTGTGCTTATATAGATTGATTGGTTTATAATAAATGTACGTTTCATTATAATTAGTTTGTTCAATTTTTTTATAATATAATTGTTTCTCAATTATATATTATATTTGAGCACACTCTCTATTTAAAGTGTAATGTTTTGTAAGAGAAATTGTGAATCATTGTAATTGAATTGTTGTATTTTACAATGTATTATCTTTCAGCACACTCTCACATGAAATTGATTCAGTTCTAATATCCCATATAATAGTTTATTTCAATATCATGTGGGAGTTGATTGGATATATAACATATAATAGGAAAGATAATATACCGTAAAAAATTTGAACAAATCACTTATAATGATCTAGAATCTCACTTATAAAGTAATTGAATCTACAGGTAAATTTTGATATATGAAATTTTATTTTTATTTCGACATGCATGGATTTGTACTAACAAAAATCAACGTATAAAAACGAGATCATGATCAAGTAATTCTTCTTTTTTTTCAATCGTCGATATAAAGAAACTTATTAATATTAATGAGTCAATTCATTCTTCTTATTTATAATCTTATTCTTTTAAAAAAATAATAATTTCATTATCTACAAATTGACAAATCCATGGTCAATGAATTAACCTTATGAGAAAATTGTCGTATCATAGACATATAACTTAATAATGTGAAAACTATACACGAATATGTACGCAGAAATAACCTAAGTTATCATACACTTATAAGGTTAACACTATACACGAATTAGTATATTATCCTTGAGATATAAATATTGAGAAATGAAAAGTAGATGGATATATTTATAAGAAAAAATGAGTACTATAATAATTAATTTAATTAGTTTTATCTCCTCTTATATATATGTTGACAATCCTTAAACCGGGAACTAATGATGCATTCTTGTTGAGAACCATTAAACCCGATACCAACGAGAAATCCTAAGTAAGAATGAAGGTGGTCAGGTCCAATCGAGGATTCGACATCTGAAATTATCAAACAGACCGATCGGTCCCGGAAAACAGCTTAGGGCGATCGGTCTAGACAAACATCATAGGGCGATCGGTCCCGACAAACAGCTTAGGGCTAACATACCGATCGGTCCAAGCAATTTGCTTAGGGGCAACATACCGATCGGTCCCGACAGTTTGCTTAGGGGTAGCACACCGATCGGTCCCGGCAATTCGCTTAGGGCCAGCAGACCGATCGGTCTCGGCAGACTGCTTAGGGCCAAGTAGACCGATCGATCCCGGCAGTTCGCTTAGGGCCAGCAGACCGATCGGTCCGGCAGACTGCTTAGGGTCAAGCAGACCGATCGGTTTCGGCAATTTGCTTAGGGCCAAGCAAACTGATCGGTCCCGACAGACTGCGTAGGTCCTAGCAGACTACATAGCTCCTGACAGGCTGGATGTGGGCCCATCAACATGCATTCTATGCTTCAGACTCAACCTCACTTTCCAGCATGGGGAAATACATTGTCAGATGTGGTTTCAGGACATGGGCTACACGTGTTTCTCCCTCTATAAATGCAGAGGTAAAAGATAAGCTGAAAAGAAAAAAAAGGCTAATTTTGAGGAACCCTAGCCGATGTCATTTCATTTTCCGCTGCTTTTATTCCCTTTGTATATTTCATTGATTTATTAATAGATTTGCCGTGGAAGTTCTCCTCTCGACAACGTGGTTTTTTCCCATTTCTTAAGTGGTTATTCCACGCTAAAATCGTCTGCGTTCTTTCCATTTTCTATATTTCAAGTTGTCTCCACAAAGAACAAATAAAACCGATTTTTAGAATTCGGTGACTGTTGGTACCCCTAAAAAAGAACAACAACAATATAATTATACATCATGAGTCATGACATTACGTCTCTTGGGTTCTGAGGGGATGAAAATGTAAATACAACATCCATCTACCTTATCTTTAAGGTTTTCATTGCAAATACTAATTCTACCATAGACACCAATAATTTACATTAAAACTTCATCAACTCAATCATTTTTTAACCGTTAAATGTTTTAAATTTTATAGTCAGATTAATTTACATTGAGATTTTGCACATATATAGCGTATAAAAAGAGTAAATCACATTATAAAATAACGAGGTAATTACTATGGTATATTTTCTCAATTCTAAACCAAACTAATAGATATCGCCAAATCCAATTCATGGTCTTAAAACACAACCTAAATCGCCTTTTTGGGTGATCGATTCGTCAACCAGACCAAGTTGATGACCGACTTATTTTATATTTAAAAAAAATATTTATTTAAGAGTGTTGTTTTTCAGTGGCTACGGGCTACTATATTTTTCAATTGCGAGCCATTTCCTATTGATTTATGTTAGACTTACTAACTTTAAAATAATCCAAAGACCGTGCTATATTGTAAATTGTATACAAAGTATACGAAATTGATATAATGTGTGTTATTATCCACAAGTTTTAAAATGGTAAACAATATACAATTTTAAAATTATTTATATTTGACTTTAACGTAAGCCTAACTTATATTTTAAGAGAATACTATTAATGAGTACGAAAGCCATCGGCAAAAAATTTCTAAAGTTCAGGTGCTTCGTACTCAATTTTTAAACTTTGAGAATATTTTTTACACTATTTCAAACATCAGAGCTACCCTTGTAATTTTCTCGTTTAATAATAAAAAATATTTTTAAATTAAATTGTAATATTTTTTTATAAAAAAAATAATTAATAAATTTTTAATAGTGACTAGACAACAATTCCTTTCCGGTTAAATGAACAAACCGTATTTGAAAACATTGATCATATGCAATAGTTTTGTATTTCAAAAACAAATAATTTGATGCAAATTCATATACGCGTGGCATACGTAATGTGATATACGAGATTCGAACTTTTAACATTTACATTGTAAAATGTAAAAATAAAAACAAAGTATTAATTATGGGCATGGTGTTCCGTTGAAATTGTACGTGGGGAGCGGTCCCCATGAAACCCGAGGGCTTGGTCCTCTCATAAATAAAAGCACAACAAAATAATTGAGAAACGAAAGGAGATCATGTGTTTTTCTTCTAAGGAATAAATAATTTTCAATAATAACACAAAAATCATCTCATTTTCATTCCCCAACATAGTTTTTGAAACCAGTTCGATTTATGAACAAGAAATATCTTCTATTGGTCGAACCGGATGATCATATCGGTTCAAACCGGTTTTTAAAAAATATGTATATTTACAATATTAATATATTATTTAATAATAAAATAACTTTAAAACCATAATTTTTTTCATTAATTTAATTGTAAATGAGTTAAAAATATTATGTTTCCCATTAAGTACATTAGGTCAAAATTGTGTTCCAATAGATCCAATTATTATTGTTTTGACCAGTTTTTAGCATTTAGACCGGGATCTAGCCGGTTTCTGCTAATGTGGCATGATTTTGAGATAAGATCATTATTCGGAACTGATCGGATCGGTGTTACCACTGGTTCACGATTGGATCGGCTATTCGAATCGATTTCAAAAACTATGTTCCCCAATATTAACAATGTTCTTCTTTTTAGATAAATTCCATTTTATTAATTAAATTTTTAAAATTATAATTTTTATCATAAATCTAAAAATATTATAAATTAAGTATATATGTTGTAAATTTGGTCCTTATTGATGATACTCACCGAATGTTTTTGCATATTTATGTTAGTTAATCTTCATAAGATAAAATTTAAATTCAACATTTCAGATTTTGAAAATTTTAAATTTGTATACTTTATTTGATTAGCAATGCATAACAATATGAAAAATATGAACTTTATCCCAATGTACTCATACCACATGGTATCGGAGTTTATGATCGGATCCCAAAAAGTAATAAAATATTATTATAGAAAATAATAATTTTGGTACTGCATACCGGCCATAACAGTTTGGATCAAAAAAGAATTATGGAGCCATATGAAAACATGGTTTTATCCTTGTAGAATTAATCGAGTTAATAATATAAAAATTTAAATATGTATAAATAATAGAGACAATCTGAAGTATACAAACTAAAATTGACAAATGAAATCAGTTGTGATTTTAGGTGAAAGATACAAATTAGGAATTTAGAAAATTTAAAAATAAAATTTATCATTATTATTTCATATTTTGTACATGATAATGAAGAGAAAAGATGGGATTTCGAGGGGAAATATAAAAATATGGGCCGATAACATTAAAAATCATAAAAAATTGTATGATTTTTTTTATTTTGTAAATCGAGATTTCAAGTTTAAAACAAAAATAATTCTCAAACTTTGATTTTTTTGACAAAATTAGTACTCATAATTCGTAAATTTTGACAAATTTGATCTTTAAAGTTAATGTATGTGATAAAATTAGTTATCAATTTTGAAGATTAGCTTTGGATGATTGAATTTGCTAAATTTTTAAAATATTGGATGTTGTTTTTGCCAAGACCACCAAAGAATGAAAACTACGAATATCAAATTAAAGTTTGAGTATTAAATTTATCAAAATTACGAAACTTTGATGATTAAACATATCATTTTCTCATAAAAATAGTATTTAAGACAAGCATTTGATAATTGAGATGAAATAATACAGAAACATGTCATGGTACAATAACCCCACATAATGCAGATTATCATGATCCCTCTCAAATAGTAAAATGTTATAAATAACCACAACACCAATTTAATACTCTTAAACGCTACCTACTTTCACTGTACAAATAAAATAAAAACATAACATTTCTCTTATAAAAATGTATTACAACGACAATCGAGAAAAAAATGAGTAAAACGGGATACCAAAACCCCGTTTCATCTAGTCGATATTGATCATTTTCAGTCGAACTTATTTTTTCAACTCGTAATATGATTATGCTTGAGTGTAAAACTGACTAGTCGAACTGAGACGAAAATCGGCCATAGTGAATTTTTTCTTAATATGATGAGCTATTCAACTTGTAAGACACTCATCGTCGATTTAAAATCATAGTATAATGATCGTATTAAGGAGTTTGATCCTAAACATTAGTAATATATATATAGAAAGAAAAAAATTGGCATAAATAATCCACTTTTTGTAATCCTAAGTGCACTGTCCCCTAATGATCATTAACTTCTTGTCTAGTATATGGTCCCGCATTAAGTATGGTTGAACGTGTAGGGAAATGGGTTTAGGGTTAATACTCATTTGCTCCCTTCTGATTACGGGTCGATATTGGGTCATCCGACGGTATTCACCCTTTCTTTGACCCCAACTCATCTTTAAAAAAAATTAGTAAAAAAATTAATCAATTCAAATCCAATAAAACTAATTATTTTATATAGTATGATTTGTACACGAATATATGGACTCAATCAACAACTTTCACTAAGTTATTTCCAATGTTTTAAATTTCCAGTCGCACCAGCATAGGGACAAAATAACGGCATATACGGGTTTTATACGGGTCGGATTTTGTTTTGGAAAAAATAAAATATGAATATTTTATAATTTATTTTAATATTCCGTTACATATCCGATACGTATCTGGTATACCCGATATATTGATCCAATTAGCTTGTCTGGTATACCGACCAGTACCGATTTTTAAAACATTGGTTATTTCTACCAAGAATTCTAATTTAAGAATTAATTATTGTTTTAGATTTTATTCTTTTGGGTTTAAATTTAGGTTTGAAATTCAATATGATACATATTTAATTATTTTGCACCATAAAAAAATTTATAAAATTTTGGATTTTAGAATTTTAATGTGACTATTTCATTTTCAAATTGTATATAATTATTTGCTTAAAAACTAATAAATATCTAACCACTTGGCCATCCCGGAACAAGTCATAAAACGGTGATTGGATATTACTGTTCGTGATTAAAACAGCGGTGAGGTGCGATGAGATCTTCAAATCGTGATTTTTTTAATGCAAACAAAACACAAGCTTAATTGCAATGTGATAATCGTTAAAAAATCACGATATCATCACAGCTGTTAAAACCAGCTGTAGCATCATTGTGATTTTGGAAAATATTCATTTACCCTTACTTTTATTAATTATAATATAATTATATTTATTATTTTATATACATAAAGGTATATTATTATTTTTACATAAATCACGATCATAATTCCGCACCTCACCACACTGTAATTTTAAAAAACTGAACCAAACAAACCCAGTATATATGCTTCATATTCAGATGATTTATTGATGAATCTTTATCATATATACTTTAATAATACTATTATTTAATTGTTTAATTATTGAACTTATTATTGCACTTTTGAGACATGTGTGGTTTAGGGTTAAGAAATGCATATTATAAGAGAAGAGCTTGGCAGTAGAGGTGAGAAGAGTCAATGGGTACGTTTGAAACAACGTTTGACAAATAGCGGTGAGGTGAAATAATTGTACTGTATTGTGAGGTGAACTGATCGTAATTTAAAAAAATTATTTTTGAAACAGCGGTGCAGTGATCGTGATTTCATAAAATGACTTTTCTACCCTTATTTTTAAATAATTGTTTATAACTTACAAATTATATTTCATATTATTTTATGATAAATTCGTTATTTGAAAACTATATTTTTAAATTGTTATATATATTTTTATAGTTTGAACACGTAATTGATAGAATATAAGAAGTTATTGATCAAAATTATTTTTTTTAAAAAATAAACTATAATTTATCAAGGGTAAAATTGACATTTAGCAGGTGCGTTCTGGTGACCGTTGGGTTAACCCAGCTGTGAACTCACTGATGTTTTCTGCGGTCACATGAACGCAGTTATTAATGATGTTCGGTTAAAATATAATATAACTACGGTACGTTCACCGCACCGGGCGGTAGACTGGGTTTCCAAATATCACCAATGTTACAAAATTCATGGTGTTCAATCGTTAGTTATATATATCATTTGTTATCTATTATATTTCGTATTAATGTAAACTTGCTACTTAATTTCATTTTCATTGTGTTTCATGGCTTAGTGTTCCCAGTTTTTCTCGTTTTTTCGGACTACCAAATCGTGTGTTCATCTTATACTTTAAAATATAGATAGTAAAATGATAAAATCAAAATAAAATGCAATATTGAATAACAAGATAATTAGATATAAAAATTTATTTATACATACTTATTTCAATACTTGTAAAGAATAAAAACAAACATGTAATGCATGATTAAGAAGACTTGTTCAGTTACCGACAGTTGATAACATTAACATGTGAACATTATCCCTTTACCATAAATAACCCCCTTATTATATCTCAAAATAAATAATTACAAATAATCTTTATTTTAGTAATCTCAAATATTAAATTAATCGACATATTGTCCTAAGATCATTTACTTCCCTCTATTAATTTTTATTAATTAACCACTCATGTTATACATATCATATTTCAAATATATAGGAAATATATATTTATTATTCTATTTTATATGTGTAGTAATATTATAAGTAATTGTCTTAGTATAATCTTTCATATATGATTAATTTCTTTGGTTATGCCAACTTTTTTAAAAACTTTATGTTCGATCGAAACGTTTTTATTAGAGGTTTGTTCTTTTATAGGTTAGATTTTTAAAAAATCGTGGATGAAGGTTTAAAAACGGTTAATATTTAAAATATTTTTCTAATTCATTTTTTTTAAAAAAACATGAAATTAAAGTTTTTTAAAAATTAGTATTTAAAAAAATGAAACGTTTTATAGAACAATTGCTTTTTTAACTGTTCTATTGGCATATAAAATCGTTTTTGAGAACTTTTGGTTATGGAAACATTCATCCGATTCATTGGATCTTGAAATTTTTCATGCTATCGGACCACAAGAGTGGATTCTAGGTTACTCCGTTTCGGTTTAGAAAAAAACTTAAAATCTAGTAGAAAAGCGTGACAAAATAGTTTAACCTATTAATCTAGCGTTATCAAAAGTGAAGAAATTAAAATAGTATTATTTTAATATATAAAGAAGTAATCATAGTTTTTGAAACTAATTCGGACTGGCCGTGAACCGTAGCTAACACCATCTGATCCGTTGCGAATAATGATCTCATTTCAAAATTGGGCCACATCAGCGAAAAATTGATTCGATTAGTGTGTAAATGTTAAAACCGATAAAAAGAGTTCAACCAATTAGAATTGGGTCTATTGGGCCACGATTTTGACCTAAGAAGCCTATACTTTATGAAATATTTAATCAAATAAGGTAAAAATAATATGTTTAACTTATTTACAATAAAATTAATGAAAAAAATATAGTTTTAAATTTATTTTATCATTAAATAATATATTAATATTATAAATATACATATTTTTTAAAAACTGATTTGATCCAACCATCCAATTGGACCAATATAAGACACTTATGGTTTTATCCATGGAACCGATTTCAAAAACTATGGTAGTAATTGAGCAATTAAAATATGATTATGAACTCATACTCTATTTAGCCAATTAGATACTCGGTACATTTGGAACAACGTTTGACAAATAGCGGTGAGGTGAGATGATTGTACTGTGCTGTGATGTGAACTGATCGTGATTTTAAAAAACTGTTTTTGAAATAGCAGTGCAGTGATCGTGTTGTCATAAAATGACTTTTTTGCCTTTATTTTTAAATAATTGTTTATAACTTAAAAATTATATTTCATATCATTTTATGGTAAATTCGTTATTTCAAAAATACATTTTTAAATTGTTATATATATTTTTATAGTTTGAACACATAATTGATAGAATATAAGAGATTATTGATTAAAATTATTTTTTTTAAAAAAAATTATAATTTATCAAATGTAAAATGGACATTTGACATGTGTATTCTGGTGGCCGTTAGGTTAACCCAACTGTGAATTCACTATTGTTTTCTGTGGTTACACGAACGCAGTTATTAATGATATTTGGTAAAAATAGAATACACTACGGTACGTTCACTGCACCGAATGGTGGACTGGGTTTCCAAACATAACCACTAATTTGTCTTCTACGTTGAAAACTGCATAACTGTTATCTGACTTATCAATCACGTTGAAGCATTGAATGAACTTTGAGTCATCTGATCACACTCTCAGCAAAAGTTATCAACTTTATAGAATAAAGATTTCTGTTTCTTCATCCCCAGAAAGCCCTTAAATTCTCGTGCTACAGCAACAGCAGCAATCCCAGAAGAAAGAACTCAGGCTTCTGTGTCGATGGCTAAATTACATCATTACAGATTCATTATTCTTTTGATCGTGGCATTTTCTCCTTGTTTCGCTGCTGATCATGGAATCGCAAATTTCGTGTTTGGAGATTCATTAGTTGATGCTGGTAACAATAATTACCTTATAACTTTTTCTAAAGCAAATTACGCTCCAAATGGGATTGATTTTGGTAAGCCAACTGGTAGATATACAAATGGAAGAACAATAATTGATATTATAGGTAATTTTCTTATCTTTTTCTCTAGTATTTCGTGTTATGATTTGAACTTTAAACAAACAGCACAAGGAATTGGGATCAAGGAGTTTACTCCACCGTACTTTGCACCGAAAACCGCTGGAAAAACGTTACTCCAGGGAGTGAATTACGCTTCTGGGGCTGGAGGAATCATCAACAAAACTGGCTATGTTTTTGTAAGTGTTTTTTAGTTCATATTGGATTTGTAGAGTTGAGTCAATTTTATCGTCAAGAGTTTGCACGAATATGATATATAAGAAGAGGGGACTACACTATAAAATACTTAAATAAGTCATTTACAATAGTCTATAATCTCTCTTATAAATCAATCCAACTTACATCTCATTTTCAATATGTGACAATTATTTATATTTCAACATAAACTCTCAAATCCAAATACCTGATAAGTGGGACTTGATAATTCAAATCGGTGGATTACTAATCCGACCAATTTCATTAAGTTGGGACTAACAACACCAAGCTCACTAAGAATTTTTCGGAACTCGCTTTTGTATCATACTAAATTTTTAAAATCTGATCAATTTATGTGGGGAGTGCACGTATATGACATATAATAGGAGAAAATCACGCTGTAAAAAACTTAAACAAGTCATTTATAATGATCAATAATCCACTTATAAATCAATAAAACTTACATCTCACTTCCGATTTTGAGACAATTGTTTATATTTCAATACACTCACTCGAGTCCAACCACCTGATAAGTTGGTCTTGACAATTCAAATCGGTGGATTATAAATCCGATCAATTTCATTAAGCTGGTACTAACCCCGGTAAAATCACTAAGGATTTTTCCAAACTCGCAATGATATCATGCTAAATTTTTAGAGTTTTGTCAATTTCATGTGAGGATTGTGCACAAATATAACGTATAAGGGGAGAAAATCGCACCTTAAAAGATTTAAACACGTCATTTACAATAGTTAACAATCCCTCTTATAAATCAATCAAACTTACATCTACTTCCTATACAATTGTTCATATTTCAACTGATTTTAGGGTTAAATAATATGAACCCTAATAATTTACAGGGTGGGAGAATTAACATGGATGCTCAGTTAGATAACTTCGTGAACACAAAGCGGGAGATTACATCAATTATCGGAGAAACATCAACTGAAAATCTCTTGAAAACTTCACTATTTTCAGTCACAATGGGATCAAATGACTTCATCAATAACTACTTAACACCAGTCTTTTCAGCTCCTGAGCGGTTCCTCGTAACCCCAGAATCATTTGTTGGATCAATGACTTCAAAATACAGAATCCAACTCACAGTAAGTTTATGAAAACTTACGTAGAAGAATGTAATGTTAAAATTAAATTTGTTGGTGTTTTTCAGCGGCTTTACGATCTGGGAGCGAGAAGAATATTGGTTGCTAACGTTGGACCAATTGGGTGCATTCCATTTGAAAGAGACGCAAACCCATTAGCCGGAGATGAATGTGTCCTCTTCCCAAATAAACTTGCTCAGATGTTCAATTCTCAACTCAGGAACCTCGTTATTGAACTCACTGATAATCTTAAAGGGTCAACGTTTGTTTATGCAGACGTTTACCGTATCGTTGAAGATATCGTAAACAATTATTCTGCTTACGGTAATGATTCAGATTCAGATTCCGATCAGGATTTGTGGAGATGTTTGATTTTATTGAAATGGGGATTAATGAGAATTTTATACAGGTTTTGAGAATGGAAGTTCAGCTTGTTGTCGTGCTGCGGGTAGATTTGGAGGGCTGATTCCGTGTGCAGCGGTGTCGACTGTATGTAATGACAGATCGAAGTTTGTTTTCTGGGATCCGTTTCATCCGACGGAGGCGGCGAACTTGATAATCGCACGACGGCTGCTGGATGGCGATTTGAATGACGTTTGGCCCGTTAATATTCGCCGTTTACTCCGTTGATCATTTGTAGCATAGGAACACTCTAAATTAAATCAGAAAAATGTCTAAATTGGTAAAGTTATTCACATTTAATTTATTGTCTATTGAATTTATCTGGATTCGTTACATTGATAAGGGTGGGAAATGTCAATTGTCATACATAATTGTTTGAACAAATTTTTTAAATGTGTAGATTCCTTAACCTCATTTGTTCATTCTCTTCTAATATAATTTTATTCAAATTCTATAATTTCAACATTATATAAATACAATAATTAATATAAATAATAAATAAATTACACATTTTGTTCCCAAATTTATACAAAATTAATCTCAATAATTTGTAATAGCATATTTAGTCTATGAATGTTAAAATTTTGTCAGATTTGTCCTCCAATTTAAAATTGAGTTTCGCCCATAAATAATATTAATATTTTTAATTTTATTAACATTTAAAATTTAATATTAAATTACCTAAATATTTATTTTTAATTGTTTAATGGTTTTTAAAAGCTATATGTTTTATTAGGTTGGTATTTAATAATTATGATAAAAAATGTAGTATGTACAAAGAATATAACTATTTCATATATTAATTATTTTAAATATCATTTCAAATAAATACTTGCCCCCATGGTATTATATCTAGTGGTATTATAATAATGTTGTGAAAGATGATAATTACATCAGATAAGATGGTTAGAGAAAATTGCATAAATAGTCCCTCAATTTTAGAGTTGTGTAAATGTTATGCCCTCCAACTTATAAAATTGCAGGAATGACCCCTTAAGTTATCAAAATCGTTTGTTTTTTACCCCTGGTTTTTAGCATATGATTTTCCGTTAAATATGCAAACATTTTTTCGTTGGCAGTATTCGTTCTCAATGTTCACAAATTATGCAAATAAGTCTTTTATACGAAAAATTATACAAAATTGATACTTCAAGTTCGAGAAATGTGCATCAGGACGTAAAACAATAACAATGTCGTAGAGGGTCAATATTAAAAGGTATTATTTACTTGAGGTGTCGTACATGTATTTAATTAAAGTTAGAGGGTCATATGTGCATATTTTTATTAACTTGAGTTGTCATATTTGCATATTTTTGTTAACTTGAGGTATCATATTTGCAATTTCGTAACTTGGAGAGCATGTCATTTACATCACCCGAAAGTTGGAGGGTCATCGGCAAACGTTACCCTAAGATGGTTATGAATTTTTTAAAATAATTAGTAAAATTATGATGTAATGATTCTGATTTATACAAATATTAATATACATTTATGGGTGACGTTTGCCGGTGACCCTCCAACTTTCACGTGGTGTAAAAGGCATGCCCTCCAAGTTACGAAATTGCAAATACGACACCTCAAGTTACCAAAAATATGCAAATATGACACCTCAACTTAATAAAAATACGCATATATGACCCTCCAACTTTAATTAAATGCATGTACGACACCTCAAGTAAACAATACCGTTTAATATTGACCCTCTACGACATTGTTATTGTTTTACGTCCAGATGCACATTTCTCGAACTTGAAGTATCAATTTTGTATAATTTTTCGTATAAAAAACTTATTTGCATAATTTGTGAACATTGACAACTAATACTGCGAACGAAAAATATTTATAAACTTAACGGAAAATCATATGCTAAATACCAGGGGTAAAAAACAAACGGTTTTGTTAACTTGAGGGGTCATTCCTGCAATTTCATAAGTTGGAGGGCATTGTCTTTACACAGCTCGTAAGTTGGGGGTTATTTATGCAATTTTCTCATACATTTATGTATATATATATGGTGTATATATTGGGCTCATCATTTATTTCTCAATTGATGGTCAAATGATATATTGGGTTAATCATGTATTTATATATACACATATATTGTAACAAATTGAAACATTTCTTCATGTAGATATTGGAACTGGCGGCCCATTCAGCCCATCTAAATGGGCGGCCCATTCATCCCAATTCTATTCATGTATCGAATGATCATAGTGGATTTTGACTAGCTCATATATGTTTAAACAAAAGAATAATTATAGAAAAACACATCGTACTTATGCGATAAAAATATATTTATCAAAACTCGAGCACTACAAGTGTGGTGGCTGAAGGAAGTAAAAGGCTCGTTTGCCTTAGGTGAATTTTAAAGTTAAGTGTATCATGTCTCACATAGAATATCAAACTAGAATTATTCTAGTTTATAAGAGTAATATAATGACAATTAAATTGACATATTAACCTTTTATAATTTATAATTCACTTATCTTATAAATTAAACTACACTAACATTATTATGACATTGAATCTTGAATTTCTACCATAGTTGTCCAAAGTTGGTTTACTTTTAAACTATTTTCAACATTGAGGGTTGTTATCGTAATTTTCCCCATCTTAAACATTCTCTATATCATGTATAAAAGATAAATAAGCAAAAAGATTAAAAGGAACAATATTATTCCATAACCCTATAGTTAACACCTCCTCAAGAGCATGAATTATTTGTATTAAAGTCTAGTGTTGACAGAAAGAGTTGAAGATTTCCAAAGAGAGGATCTTTTGTCTTTAATTTGATGATGTCATTCAATTTAATGATATTTATTGTACTTAAATTAATTATTTATTATTGTATAGTTGAAATTTATATAGTCCATTTGTCACATATATGAAATCCCGTTACTTGAATTTCATTTATTCACATTCATCATCCCAATTATATATATTTTATTTTTTTATCAATAATCTTATTGTGTGTAATCATTTGATTATGCTTAGATTGATTATCTTAAAGAAAATTGTATAAGTGTCTCTCAACTTACGAGTTGTGTAAAGAGAATATCTCAAACTTACGAAAATGTAAGAATGACACATAAAATTATCAATACCGTATGTTTTTTACCCCTAACATTTTAGCACAAGGTTATCGGTT
This sequence comes from Utricularia reniformis, assembly GCA_009725065.1. Taxonomy (NCBI): domain Eukaryota; kingdom Viridiplantae; phylum Streptophyta; class Magnoliopsida; order Lamiales; family Lentibulariaceae; genus Utricularia; species Utricularia reniformis. The sequence continues at coordinate 174,175 of RWGZ01000948.1, forward strand.
AAGTTGACAAATGTTTTTACGTTAGTATGAGTGATCCTCAAAGTATGCAAATAAGATTCTTTGAAAAATTATACAAAATTGACATCTAATGTTCGAAAATTGTGCATAAAATATAAAACATTAACAATTTCATTATAGTATAAATGATAAACGTTATTGAAAACTTGAGGTGTCTTATGTGTATTTAATTGAAGTTAACTGACTACAAATACTTATTTTTTATCAAAAAATATATTATACTTGCAATTTCGTAATGTATAAGACATGTCATTTATACAGCCAGTAAGTTGAGCCATCAAACCCCAACCTTAATTTAATAGAATGATTTAAACTAGATTTGTTTAGTTAATATCATTAGATATAATAATATATGACTAATATTGAGAATTCTTATTTCAATTATAAATAAAAACTCACAAAATTTGAAAATACTTGTATATTTATATGTTAAGTCGTAAATTACAAAAATAATTCATATAACACATTAATAATGCATAACTAATATTTATCGATCACAAGTTATTAATTAAAACATAAATAATATAAACATTAGGAATATAAATATATTTCATAATCAATTTAGTAATATAATGATCATATTGTAAAAAACAAATAAACAAAAAGCACACAATATTGTAAATCAAATGAAACATTATATTATAACTAATAAGGATTCCTTAAATTAGCCACATTGAAATTATATTTGCTAAAAAATATTAGCAAATTAATCAAATATAAATGTTTTTTTAAAGGCTTAAGTCATTTCCTGGCATTATTTAGATTTGATATAATTTTTGTAATGAAAGAAAAAATTAAATTGTGACTGAAATGTTTTTAAAAAAATAATAAAATTATAACTGATATCTTGTCTTGGCACGATGAACCACAAATAGGCAATATTGATACAAGTTTATGCGTCACCGACTCTTCATTTTTTCACATTTTCCTGTATCGAGTTGAGTCGGATTCTCCAACTCGCTCCGATTCTTGACACTTGATCCAAAATGACGTCGTTTTTATTTTTTCCTTAATTTGATTTTTTTATTCATCGGAAACATATTTTATGTGATTTCACGACTTTTTAATATTGTCGATCTCCTTGTGAATTCTTCATACAAGCGATGATTGATCAAAAAGTTGTTGTTTTGGGGGGAGATGGTGGAATCGACGAACGATATTCATTTTTTATAAGTTAAATTTTTTTATATAATAAATTGATAAATATTTGTAGTTTTAAACTTGACTTTATGCAATTTTCTACAAATTATAACAATTACTTTTTTTTAATTTTGCTTTTAATTAATATTATTTTATTTAATAATACGAGTCGAGTCGAAAATCTGATTTTTATATTCGTGTCGAGTCGAGTCGCATCGAATCGATCGGACGAGTCAATGCCGCATAGGTACCAGTTTGTATGCTGAACGAGCTCAGTGCTTCGTTTGCCATATCTGTATGGAGTATACTGCATACGTGTCATATATGTACTAGAATAATAATTAAATTATAGAAAATACAAAATTTTTAAAATTATTCTAAATTCATATTGCTCCTACTTTAAAAAAATAAGAATAAAACAAATTGTACAAACATCGTCTTTTTTTTCCAAATTAAAGAAGTTAAATCTTATCTAATTTGCTAAAAAATGGTAACAATTAATATTTTATTTATGTACCGGTCAAAAACAATATATTCAAAATTTATTGTATACCAAATCAGTACACCATCAATTCTAGTGTAAGTGTAGTGGGTAGATGAATGACATTAAATTGTTCTTGTTTTGTACTGAATTTAAATAATGTAAAGTTTCTTTTACATTAAAGTCTTATTGTGTTTGTTTGGTACTACGATTAAAATAGCGGTGAGGTGCAGTGAGATGTTGAAATCGTGATTTTTTTAATGCGTACAAAACATAAGGTTAATTGCGATGTGATAATCGTTAAAAAATCACGATATATAATATCGTGACATCATCGTGATTTTAGCAGCTGTGACCTCATCGTGATTTTGGAAAAAACTTATTTACCCTTATTTCTATTAATTATAATATAATTAAATTTATTATTTTATATATATAATGGTATATTAGTATTTTTACATAAATCACGATAATAATATCGTAATTTTACCAAACATACTTAAAAATTCACGATCATCATATCTCACCACACTTCACCACACCGCAATTTTTAAAAGTTAAACCAAATAAACTCATTGTTTATTTGAGATATTTGAATCTTGATTTTTTAATATAGATAAAATAAAAATAAAATTGATATGTGTTTATTGTTGAAAAATCATAATTTTCCTAAACTTTTTTACTAATAGATTAAAGACAAATATTTTTTGATAAATTATGATTATGATTAGATAATTTTAGTAAATATATTTATAAATTTATAATGATTATAACATAATTCAATTTAAGTAAATAAATAAAATAAACACGTGTAAATAGAAGCGCGCCATTATTGGCCTCCACGGCCCGGCCCTCACTATCTTTTAAACTGCTGCNAATATATTGCAATAATATGAACATATTTTTATAGCATAATAGTTTTATTTATAGGAATTTAAATAAATTAAGAGTCACACGATTGTATAAATTCAATATTTAAATTATTCGTATCTATAGTAGATGAATTCACTAATATTGAATAATAGAATTTGTAGATAATAAAAGATAGAAGTAAATAATATGATAATCTTTATAATATTAGTTTCATAAAATAATAATCCTTGATATATAAGTATAAAGGACTAAGAATTATAAACTAATATTCCAGTGTATGTATTGTATTCAAAACTATTAAAGTTATCTTCTATATACATTCTCAAAATGCATTATTGCAATTTTTATAGAACACTACAACATTTACATGCTGATTATAAAAAGAATGCATTTTCAAATTGTTATTGAAATGCAGAATGTGGTAGGAGACTGTATCTGGAAATTAGAATGCATTCTCTTATTTAAATTATAAATATATCATTTAAAAAATCATATTTTCTTTTACCTTTAACGATATCACATTTACAATGTTGTTAGATATATTTGTAAGTTGTTAATTCTCATGTATTTTTAACGTGTAAAAATAATCATACATAATTTCTTTCGTCATGTCGATACTAGCAACGATGAATCTAATTTGAATAAATATAATTTAATACAGAACATTATTCTTGTTCTGCAATTCAATTTATCAATTACAGAACATTCAATACATTTTTTATTTATAATCACATTCTGAAAATACATTCTCAAACTGCATTCTAATTTTCAAAACGCATGCAGAACATAGTCTAAGAAGATTGGTGATCATTTAGAAAGTTGTCTAGGAAAATTTCGATCTGGTACGGCCGATATCGAATAATGCTGGTTGGTATCAAAATTAATTTTTTAAAAATAATAATGTTTTATTATTTTTAGTATCATACCCTTAAAAACTTGAGATCCGAACATTGAGTTCAGTATCGAATGTTATCTGATATAATATCGATATTTTGTGATATTTATTATACAATCTTGGTTTGTAAACCGGATCGGACCGGACCAACTTTGTGTCCGGTCATTTAATGCATTCCAGTCCCCCCATCTATTTTTCGGCATCTACTCTCATGCCCATACCCTTTATTTTAGGACATCCAATTATCTCATTTTATTTATTAACTATTATTTTATTTTTATTTACCCTTTATTTTAGGACATCCAATTATCCCATTTTTATTTATTTACTTTAATTTTAAATTCCTCTTTAAAACACTAAAATTCATTTTATACAAGAAAAATTAATAAGGAAGCACGATTCTTGTAGTGTAGTGAGTAGAGTTGTGGACCGTAGGATCTTGGGTAGTTAATACAAGGGTGATTAAACTGGTGGGTGATGTATATAAGCGATTCTCGATTATAAACTTACACAAATAAATTACAACTTCATCCCTCATCTTATACAATACCCCATTTTAATCCTCAAATTGGGGGACCAAAAATGAAATTAAATATTTGAAGAGACATGTTAGAATGGTGTGTTCAAGTGATGAATTAATTGGATATTAAAAGACATTAATTTGAAGTAAGAAAAAGGGTAAATAAATCAAGTTTTTTATTGAGCTTTTAACTTAGATATATTGAGATATAATGATCTTAAATTTATAAATATATTTGGTGAAATTATAATATATTTATCGTGATTTATGTCAAAATACTTATATGTAAAATACAATAAACATAAGCATATTACAATTATTAAAATTAAGAGTAAGTTAATCATTTCTTAAATCGCGAATGTCATAATTGGTTTTAATAGGGGTAATGAAATATCACTATTTTGCTTTTGTTTTGTTAATATTGAGTTTGTTTGGAACTCAAATTAAAGTGGCGGTGTCGTACGATGTTAAGATCGTGATTTTGCATGGTACACAAAATACAAGATTAATTGCGATATAATAATTGTTAAAATATCGCAATTTCATCAAAGTTGTGGTCTAATTATTATTTTAGAAAAAAATAATATACCCTTATTTTTATTAATTATAATATAATTATATTTATTATTATTTATATATAAAAGTATATTAATATTTATATATAAATAAGGAGCATAATACTTCAATTCTACCCCATATATTTAAAAATTAACTATTATCATATCTCAGTACATTTCATAACACCTCATACATCAATCCATGTTTTCCTACCGGTCGGTATCGAGTTTCCGGGTCGATCCGAAAAAATAAAAAAAATAATAATTTTTTTTAAAAAAACTGTGATGTCCGGTATAACGGACCGAAACGCCGGATTGGTATGAAACATTGACCTCAATTTAAAAACGTGAACTAAACAAACGCATCAAAAAATCACCACTTCAAATAACCAAAACAAAAGGGAAAGAGAAAAGGAGTGTTTGTCTTGAATTCTATCTTCTTTGTTTCACACTTAGAAAACCCCAATTTCCCTTTTATCTCAGAGATTTGAATGAGAGCTTCGAGGCTATGGATGATAAAGTAATTGAGTTTGTGACAGAGAAAGATGAAAATTCTCTTCAGAAGTATACATTTTGTGAATCTGATCAGATTATGATGATGATGATGCCTCCAGAAGCTTCAATGGAGGGTACAAGTTTCTACGGCGAAGAAGAAGAAGATCATCAAGACAAGAGTTCTATGGGGTTTTTAGATATTTTGAATCCTCCTGATTTTGAATCTCCTTCTGCTGCTTGTACATTTAATGATCTTCTTACCGCTCATGTCATTCTTCCGGAAGTACAGTCGTCGGTTCCGACAGTCTTGCCGGAATATTCTGAGGTTGTCAACACTCCGGTGACGCCGAACTCTTCGAATTCTACTTCTTTATCTACGAACGACGGTGATCGGAAAAGGGTTATCGCCGGTGATGAAGATGCAACTCAAGATAAGATCAAGAAACTGTAAGCTTATTCATCCCTCTTTATTTTCTCCATTTAACTTAGTAAAATTCATATTTTTTGCTTCAGATTAACAGTGAATAAGAAGAAGAATCAGAAAAGGAATAAAGAGCCAAGATATGCGTTCATGACAAAGAGTGATATTGATCACTTAGATGATGGCTATAGATGGAGAAAATATGGTCAAAAAGGAGTAAAAAACAGTCCATTTCCAAGGTAAATTTAAACGAATACTTCCCGAATACGTATAATTCGATACCGAATCGTATAATCGTTGTTATTTAGGAGTTATTATCGTTGCACTAGTACATCATGTGGCGTGAAAAAAAGGGTTGAAAGATCATCTGATGATCGATCAATTGTGATCACAACTTACGAAGGAACACATACACATCAATGTCCGATTAATCATCGAGGCGGTGCATTCGGATTAGTTTCGGATATTTCAGCACGAGGTTTATATTATCCGCAATCCCAATTCATTATCGAGCAAAAGAATCAGTATCAGCAGCAAAGAATGGAACCATATTTTCCCTTATGGAGTTACAATAGCAACAACAATACAAATTCAGCGTTCTATAATAGTTCATCTTCATTTGAAAGAGATAATGGACTTCTTCAAGATATGCTTTCTTCAAAGATATTGAAAGATCCAAAGATGGAGTAATTAGTGGCTTAATCTTTTTAATCCCATCAGTTTAATTTAAGATTAATATTTTGCTTAATTCAATGTGGATTTGTTGGGGTTTTCCTTGTCTAAATATCACTTACTAACCCTTCTCTTCACTCGTACATTTTCTACTATTTTCACTTTACTTTTTTCCACTTTATGTCTTCTTTGATTAGGTTACAAATCAGTTCGCTTGGGTCGGTTTTAAAAAAATGAGGTATGATGAGTGTGTTGAAAGGTGATTGCTAAATTATGTTATCATAATCGTTATTTATATTCGATTATCAATATATATATATATATATATAAATAAGAATATTTATTTTTAAATTATTAGAAATGAGGGTATATTAATCATTTAAAAAATCATGGTTGTAACACAACTACTTTCAACAGTTGCGATGAAATCATGATTTTTAGTGAATAACACATTGTAATTTTTCTTTTATTTTGTATGTATTAGTAAAATAAAGATTTTGTGATTGCATCTCAACGCAACACACTTTTAATCGTCGTTCCAAACAAGCAATATGTTCATTTGGTTCTATAATCATAGTAGCCCAACATTTTTGTATATCAAATATAATAAAACTATCCTATAATTTTTTTACTTGATCATTGTTTTTCTACTAGACAATCATCGCATAAATATCACACCGTTTTAACAATACGATCATCACGTGTTTATTTATTATCATTGTACCAAACAATCTATATATTTATCGATTTCGAACCTACCAGCTTTGCTTTTTAAACTAGACTATTTCCGTATTATCTTTAACTTAGAATCGCACAATTATTTGGGGTATATATTTTCATTAAAAAATGAAGAAATAAGATGGGAATTATTAGAAAGTTGATGACGTGTGACCTAAAAAATAATTGGGGAAACGGCAATTAAATAAATGATAGTTTTTGTAAATGACGACAAATCTTGTCGCTTGTAAAAGAGAGAATCGCTTGTCTTTCAAGGAAAATATTTTATACAAACAAACAACACTTGGGACCGCATGACAAGTTTGAATGATTATATACCAATGTTTTCAAATCCTTTAAAAGTTGGATCAAATCCAACTCTACCATCAAACATTAGTAACATAATGTATTTGTTTGATTTAGCTTTTTAAAATTACGATATGGTGAGATATAATGATCGTGAATTTTTAAGTATGTTTGGTAAAATTGTGGTATTATGATCGTGATTTATATATATATAATAATAAATAAAATTATATTATAATTAATAGAAGTAAGGTTAAATAATTCTTTTCCAAAATCACGATGAATGCACATATGATTTTAATGTCTGTGATGATATCGTGATTTTTTAACGAGTATCATATCGCGATTAAGCTTGTGTTTTATGTGCATTAAAAAATCACCATTTGAACATCTCACCGCGGTTTTGATCGCGGTACCAAACAAACCCGATGTTGGGCAACGAGGTGAGATAGTGAGATCGTGATTTTATTAAGGTATACAAAACAAAAAGATAATTGCGATGTTATTATGGTTAAAAAATCACGATTCGATGACCATTCCTAAAACCATCTATATCTACATCGCGATTTTAGAAATGACTATATTACCTTTACTTTTGCAATTAAATAAACAATTTGTGTTTTCATTCTTAAAAATAAAAGAGTATATTAGTATTTTACAAAAATCAAGATCATAATATCATAATTTTACCAAACACACTTAAAAAATCACGATCATTCAATCTCATCACATCTCACCACACTTCCGCACCGCAATTATAAAAAATTATACCAAACAAACCCGTTCTTAAGAGTTAACACTCGAAAGAGCCGAAAACCTTGATTAAGCATTTAATGAGATTGGCCGAAATCATATTCAAATTTGCACACATTCTCCTTTCTAATAAAAAATAGGCATATAACATTTAAAATCCCCAAAATTCGCATAATTTGACAAATATGATTCTCAATATTTTTTTAAAATTTGGCAAATATAGTTCTCAGAATTAAACTAATCAATCAAACTTTGATTTTTTTGCAAAACTATCACTCATATTTCGTAAATTTCAAACATAGTACTCAATATTTAATTTGTATGGCAAAATTACTCTTCGAATTTTGAAGACTAGTTTTGACATAAAGTGATTCAATTGACAAATTTAAAAACCTTGGGAACCGTTTTTGCTAAAACTATCAAAGCATGAGAACTATGAATATCAAATTAAAATTTGAGTACTAAATTTGCTAAAATCACGAAGTACCAAACATACCATTTTCTCAATAAAAAATATTAAGAAGCCACCAAAGCAAATAGAGCACTGTATCAGTTTCGTTGACAGAAGTAACATAAAAATGAAAAAAACAGCAGAGTTTGTCTTGTTATCTTTCCCTCAAACTTCATATAAGTTCTCTCATTTAAATAAGCAAAGCAAAATTTCGACAACTCTGAACAATTTGGATGTAGAAAAGAGTTAAATAAGCAAGAGATTAATTAGCATCATAGTCATCAAATAGCATTAGAGACCATAAATCCAATCTTTGTTCTTCAGAAAATATGCACCATGTCGTAAGCGAAACTTATGTAAGTGTTAAGGAGATAGCGATATTTTGCTGTAACATAAAGAAAAGAAAGAACAAAAGTTGAAAAAGGATACCTCAAGAACAACACGAACGACTGCAGTAAACAGAAACAGCAATGGATTAGATGCAGATTGAAGAAATTGTGATATAAAACAAACTAAAACAGAGCTTCAATTTGCAAGAGCTAAGAAGGTAAGTGTTTTGATCGATGAAAATGTTGAATTATAGACTCGGAGTGTGCATGGATATGACGTATAAGGGGAGGAGATCACACTTTAAAATACTTCAACAAGTCATTTACTATGGTACCTACCCATTCCCAGTTATAAACCAATCAAAATTTCATCATAAATCCAATGTGGAACAATTTGATATTACAATACACCCCATCAAGTTCAAATACCTGAAAAATTTAAACTTAAGAATTGAAATGAACCGGACTAACTCCGATATCATGTTAGAATTATAGTATGGCCGAAATTATGACGGGAGTGTGCACAGATATGACGTATAAGAAGATGAGATCACACTATGAAAGACTACAAGTCGTTTATAATGGTCCACAATCCCTCTATAAACCAATCCAAATTCATCCCAAATCCAACGTGGGACAATTTGATATTTCAAAAGAAAAATATTGAGAAGCATCATATTTTGTTCTGTTTTTTATTAAGAATGTAGAATCAGATTACGATTTAAATAAGAAACCCAAAAATGCCATCAAACATTGAAAGGTAAAAGAAATCTGATGATCATCTAATATTATTCATTCATATGAAGCTGTAAAAAAATATTTTGGCAAGAAAAAATGGAGAGAAAGTACCAGGACTCCACCAAAAGTGCCATCAAACGCTACGTTGTTCCAGCTATCAAGATAAGGATGAACAGAAAACCCTGTCATTGCTGCAAGTCCAAGGGCAATGATTGCCATGACAAAAAAGGAGAGAATAAATCCAGTGAATCCAAGAATCCGTGTGATGAATCCGCCTACGATGGTAATGAAAATTCGGCTGAAAAAGAAGAAAAATAAAACATGTTTCACAAGCCAAATTGCTAAGAAAAGCTACAGCATTGACAAAATCCCAAACCTATTATTAATAATTCTTGCGTTTTTCTGTACAAATTCTTCAATGAAACTGCTTATCACATCCATGGAATCCCTTGATTGCTTCTTCTGCACATTTATATCATCATGGATTGCCGTCGATCTCTGTTTCTTAGAGGTATTATAAACCATGCACAAAAATTTTCTCACAATCCTTAAACAATACGTCAAATTTCATTCATTTGATAATTTAGGGTTCAATACCCGCAAAAGAACTGATTTCTCAGGACAAACATATCACATAAAATTCAAACTAGATACTAAATTCATCCCGCAATAACACCATTATTCAGTCCCAATATCATAACCAATTCGATCTTCAAGATCAATGCATAAATTCTGAGATTATCATAACTATAATGAGAATCTTAAGTATTGGTATTCGTAGAATACCTCGGAAATTTAGCCGGCAAACGCAGCGGTCGATCACATCCAGCGATATCTTTCGTTAGTGAGTCTGTGACTGTATGTCATAATAATACTTTTGAACGGCCCATTACCTTCAGCACTTACAGGCCCAACTTAGTTTTAGGCAGGTCTTATGACTGCTAGCCCATCTGATCTTCTCAGTTAATTACTTAATTTGTTTGTGGTTTTTTATGTTTTAAAATATTACATGCATATATTATATTTTTATTCGTAGTTTTCATAACAAATTAATAATAAAAATAGGAGGATGCACAAATTTAATCATTATAGTTTTATGATTTTAAAAATTTTGGTTTTCAAAGTTTTATAATTGCAATCCCAAAATTTCAAAATAATAAATCGGTTCTTATACTTTGTAAATTTGAATAAAATATGTACCAAAGTTTAGTTTACATAAAATAATTAATTCCAAAAATTTTCAATTTAATGTAATTGAGATCTTTTGATAAAATCAAATCATATAACCAATTTTGTCACTTTAAAGATCTAATTATCAAAATCTTAAATTTTGAGAACTAAATATTTGATTATTGAATATAAAAATATCAAATTTATCAAAACTATTAAAATTTATGGACTAGATGCACCATTTTCTCAATAAAAATATTTAGTAAGGCGTATCGTTGAGATTGCCACGACCAATAGAGATAATTCAACCAAGATCTCAATAAGAAGAAATCATATCATCTTTTTTCACTTTACCGAAAAGGAAAAAATTTTGGGTTTATTTGAAACTCAAATTAAAACTGCGTTGAGGTGCGGTGCGATGCTCAGATCATGATTTTCTTATGATATACAAAACACAAACTTAATTGCGATGTGATAATCGTTTTAAAATCACAATATCATCACAGCTGTTAAAACCAGTTGTGGTCTCATCGTGATTTTGGAAAAAACTAATTTACCCTTACTTATATTAATTATAATATAATTATATTTATTATTTTATATATATAAGGGTATATTAGTATCTTTACATAAATCACGATCATAATATCACAATTTTACCAAATATATTTAAAAATTCATGATCATCATTTCTCACCACATTTCACCGTACCTCACCACATTTCACCACACCGCAATTTTAAAAAGCTATACCAAACAAACTCAAAATTTGTCTTGAACGATCATATAACAAAGGATGAGGCATCTTTAATACTTAACATTATACTTAATTTTTTTTAATGAAAATCCAATGATCTAAATATCCGAAATACCATAATTTAAACATTCATAAACTACTTCACGCACCTTGATCAAATGGCTCTTTGTGTATTCCTAAATTGTATCCATCAACAATGAATACTTATTGTCCCTGCAATGTTCTTCCTTTCCCCTCGTAAAACCCCTAAACACATAACGCGTTAACCGGCTCAAAGGATCTTGTAGCCCTTCCATTTCGTAATGTCCGAATCGCCAATCTCGAACGATATACCGTCGCATTAACGGCTTATCAAGCCCACCTGTTAAAATCATATCATCACTATCTAATACATTTCCATGCCAAGATTGAGCTTGAGCCTTACCGGCGTACATGAGACCGGATTTGTTAACGGACCGGTAAAAGGGCCTTGTTTTTCCTTCTTTCACTGCTTCTTGTAGTTCGTCCCATGCATTTTCTCTATCAGTACGAGTTATCTTCCCCGACTTCACAACCTGTGCTAAATCATCATCATTCAACATAGTGTTAAATTTAAATTTTTCTAAAATCAGACAATATAATGTATAAGAGGATGAAATCACACCGTAAAAAACTTGAACAACTCATTTATTATGTTAGACAATCTTTCTTATAAACAAATCTAACTTACACCCTCACAAGTTGGACTTGAAGGTGGATTACCAATCGGTCAATTTCATTGAGCCAGGCTAACCCCGGCAATGTCACTCAGAATTTTTACGAACCCACTCAGATACCGTGTTAAATTTCTAGATTCGAGTAAAATGTATAAAAGGATGGAGACCACATCGTAAACAACTTGAATAAGTCATTTACTATGATTCACAATCTCCTTATAAACCAATCTAACTCACCTGACAAGTTGGATTTGACCATTCAAACCAGTGGATTACCAACCGGTCAATTTCATTGAGCCGGAGTAATCCGGACAAGGTCACTCATGATTTTTACGAACTCGCTTTAATACCATGTTAAATTTCTAGAGCCAGGTCAAATTCACGGGGGAGTGTGCTTGACTATAACATATAAGATGATGAGTCACATCGTAAAAGACTTGAATAAGTTATTTACTATGATCCACAATCCCTCTTATAAACTAATCAAACTTACATCCCACTTCTAATGTAGAACAATTTTTATATTTCAACGATGAGGAAAACATAGATCAAAGTGTTGCAATATCACCTTTGAATACAGATGATACGAAGGCCGTTTTATTCTCGCAAGATCATCGAATCGATCAACTGCTACTAATCCGAACTTGGGACCATACCCATCAGCCCATTCCCAGTTATCAGATATTGTCCAAAATAGATAACCAAGAATTGGGACACCCTGAAAAATACACAAAAATGAAGATATTGTCCAAAGCTAGATAAACAAATGTATTGAGTTAAAAACCATGATCATTGCAGCATAAGTTGCCAACAGATGTTCTAACATGTAAGGACGTCTAATCAAATCAGTTTCATCCGAAACTCCATTTTCGGTGATAATGAACGGGATACCAAGGTCTCTGTATCTTTCATTAAAGTTTATAAGCACACGAAACAAGCCATCCGGATAAACCCCACGTCCAGATTCACTATATTCATCATTCTCTACTAGTTTCAGTCCCGCGCCACAAACAACTTCCTAACAAAAATAACCAGTTAAAAAGTGCCAATCAATATAAAGCCAAGCTTCAATGATTCACCTGTCCATAGTAGTTTATCCCGATATAATCCATTTTATCACAAATACTATCCATGAAAGGGAACACGGTCAATGAATTAGCTAAAGTCACCGAAGCAACATCAAACAGGCCGTATGGTCGCATAAATGAGACATGATGAGCTACTCCAACAATTGTGCTTGAGATTACACTACAGAAAGAATTCAACATTCGATTCTTTTGTAGTAAATTCGATAAAATAGTCGTCACAAAAGAAAAATAAACCTGTTATCATGGATATAATCATAGGCCTTTGAGTGAGCTACTGAAATCCAATGCATAGCCTGGTTAAAAACACCAGTGGGAAGAGCAGAAGTGGCAACTTCAAGCATGTCTGGATCACCACCAGGCCAAGCACCAGCACAGTAAGTGAGCATACAAAAAACATGGGGTTCATTAAAAGTTACCCAATAATCTACCATATTCGATAGTGAATTAACAACGAGTCTGCGATAAAGAGTGACATATATTAGTTCATTCTTACGATGGTGATACGCCAGTTATATGTGAAATAATAGATTAAACCTGGTAAATTCAAGGAAGTAGTTTACTGTCTTTTCTAGCTTCCACCCTCCATATTCTGCAGCCCATGGTGGCAAAGAGTGATGAAATAAAGTTAACATTACCTTCATCCCATATGAACGAACTTTTTTGATGATCCATTTATATCTCTCAAGTGCTGCAAAATTGACCTAGAGATGATGACATAAAAGAATTCTTCAGTTAAAATCATTTAAGGGGCCATGTCAATTTAGTGCAAAATTACTTACATTAGCTTTAAGGCTATTCTCTGGTTCCTCAGGCATTATTCTTGTCCAATCTATTCCTAAGCGGAAAACTTGCACTCCTGTATCCTTAGCCAGTTTTAGCTCAGTCTCAGGTTCAGACCAAAATCGCAATCTCTCCTCCCTGAGAATAATGATTCAAATAAGAGATTGGGGTTTGTTCCATATCGAAAATGAAAAAGAAATGAATAATTGGATCTTAAACGCTAAGGCCAGAGAACAAGAGAAAAATTGAAATCAGGGCTCACGGTAGAGGAACATTATGCCAGGACGCTACAGAATGATGGCATTCTTCTCCAGGAGTGGTGGTTTCTTCAATTTCTTCGTATTTCTCAAATCCCCGAACTTGGGCCTCCATAGCTATCCTCAATTGTTTTTTTCTTTTCAATTTGTTGTACGATTCTTTATCTGGCAGAACAGCAGGTTGGGAACCACCATCTCCCGCTGCCGACCCAACAAGAGCATCAGCCGTTACAGCACCTGTTTGTGACTCCGGTTGGTCGCAAGGGCTTTCTACCGCAAACTGAAGCCATGCGTCGTTGAGCCTGTCCTCCACATGCGCCGGTGCTGTCGCTAAGCCGAAAAAGAATCCTTCTCCTTCCTCTCCCCCTTCTACATATCAGCAGATTCTGCTTCAAAATACCAGAAAAAGTAAGAAAAATTGCGATAAGCGAGTTTACCAAACGCTGGATTGACGCGGAAATCAGCAAGAATGTCAGCAGACTCGTCAATAGGTGACTTGAACCTTTTCAAATTCTTCCGCTGATATCGTGAAAACGAGAAAATGTTGGCGGCTACCGTGACGGAAACCAAAACTCCGGCGAGTTTCGTAGCCGTGAGAAACAACGCGGCCAGCGTCATTAGTTTTTACTTCTACCTCCGTGCAGAGATGCGTTATCTTGTTCTTCACTATACTGTCCTTCAGTTCATACAGACGTTACACGTGTAATTTACAGTCGCTGTTTTATGTGGCCATAAAATGAATACATTAGAAATAATACTATGACAAATTTAAAAAGAATAATATTATAAAAAAGAGGACAACATTGATATGAAACCTGTACAAGTAGACAGGTTAATTTGGCCAATTATATTTAAAGGGACATGCAAATATTATAATTTTATGTAAATTTAGGTGTCTTTTATGTATATTATGAGAATGTAAATGTGTTTTCAAAATATATTGTCAGAATGTGTTTATAGAATGTGAATGTGTATAAGTGTTCTGCATGGTAAATAATGAATAATGAAATAAAAATGATATTCTGTAAAAAATTGTTATGAGAATGTATTTTGAATACGAAAGTACTATTTTACTCTTATAATTATAGAAAACAAGATTTATTTAATTAGAAATACATCAAACTCGTATTAAACATAAATTAACATACTTAAATTTCAATGTCATCTAAATGGTCTAGCAGAACAACTGCAAACCCTCCACATCTCTTCGGTGATTTTATCTCTGAGTGTGTTCATTGCAATATTAAATTGATTGTTCACCGACTACTCACTTCCTTCGTTGTATTGTTCTTTATTTTTTTCTTGATTTGTTTCAGATTTGTCCAATTTAGAGTCATAGTCAAAAACATCTAAATGACGATGAAAATTATGTATAGTCATCGTCATAAACAAAAAAAATATAATTAGTTTTTTAGGTTCGGATCCGAAAAAATCGAAAATCGACCATAATACCCGATACAAGATGGTACCAAAAAAATACTATTACTACCCAAAATTTGATCTATCGGACCTAAGAATATAATTAAATATTATTTTTAAATTTTTTAAAAAATATATATAAAAATGGTATCGCCGATCATATCGGTCCGGACCGGTACGAAATTCCGGATCGATATAAAAACATTGATCGAAACCCAAAAATAACTTAACTAAAAAAAGATAAAGAAAATGTGAGAGAAAACTAGAAAATGGTGGGTTTGGGGGTAGAATGGTAAATTTATTATATGTAATGCATTATCAAATCTAAAATGACCAATTCTCTCTATTTTGCATTTATGTGTAAAACCAATAATGCATTTGATTCAATTCTCATTTTACAAGAATGAAAATAGGTGAGTGTTCTGCTAATAAATTTAGAATGCATTATAGCAATGAAAATGTATTTTTAAAATGGGTGCAAAAGACCCACTTAATAATTATTAGATTTTTTTGCATAAACGATACTTGTACTTGGGTTTTGTCTTTGATAAGTTAGGTACTCAATATTAAATTATTGTGACAAAATTAGTTATCAAATTTTTCAATTTTGATAATTGAAATTCAAAAATATTTAAAATAGTAAATCTCCATAAAACCAATTAAATGTCATATTAGTTTCTAATGTGTATTTGCAAGCTTTGCACCTACGCATATCTTAAAAAATAAGTGCAAGCACGACTCTTCAAAGAAGGCGAGATATTCGTGTAATTATTTAACGAAGCGAAAAATTACAAAGACTAATTTTTCCAAATTAACAAAGTTCGGGATCATTGCCATTATGTACAAATTATAAGAACATGTTTACTATACTCTTAATTTTGGGAATCAATTCTATTAATTTTATAAACTTTGTGAATAAATATTGAAAAATACATAAAATTTGAGTACTATAAATAACAAAAAAAACTTTGGAGACTAGTTAAAATAATCAAAGTTTTTGAATTAGCAGCGTCATTTTCTCATATTTATAATAAATTCATTTAATGTCCAGTCTCATGGAATTGTATAGAACAAACGTATTTGCATGCAACATAAGTGGATAAATAATTTTTAAAAAGTATTTTAAATTTATTTAATTCCACGACTATATATTTTAATAATCGGAAAAATGGTTAATGCTGCGAGGCAAATGTATCTAAAATGGAATACCCTGGACATTAATGGTTTGACCCGAATTATAATTGGGCTAAGGAATTTTTAATGAAATAAAACATTGAATTCATTAAAATGTTAAACCTTATTGTAATTATTTTTATTATTTATATTTTCATACAAAGGGAACGAAGTTACCGGTTAAAAAGGTTAGAGTGCTGAACGTGGCGGAATCCAAGAGTGCCACGTTAAGATCCTAAATGCCACGTGTCATAACCAAAATCCATCCCCACCCAACTATTCAGTTCCAGTATTCCCATAAAACGCGCCCTTCCTCACCTCGAAGAACATCTAAACTTAGAATCTTCCTCGCAATCTTGTTGATAAATTCATTTCTTGTTGCTTTTCTTCTTCTGCATTCTCGTTTTGGTATCTCTACAACATTGAGCGCGATGAAGATGCGTATCTTTCTATGTATATGCCTCATAATTCCTCTGATTTTCGCTCACGGAGAAGAATCAGAGACACAAAACAGCGACAATTTTGTTGAAGATGCTAAGAAGAATTCAGAATCTTGGGCGGAATGGGCTAAGGAAAAAATCACTGAAAACCTTGGATTCGCTTCTGAGGTTAAAGATAAAGCATCCGATTCTGCTCAAGGTAATACAATTCAATCGATTTTGGTTTCAATTTCATGTACGGATTAAGAATTAGGTATTGTTACAGAAGCGGGTAAATTCGCTTCCGATAAGGTAGGGCTGGTAAAGGACGCGGCGAAAGAGAAATCGGATGATGCAGGTGGTTTTAAAGAAGAAGTTGAAGAAAAATCAAGGAATGCGGCGGAGGTTGTAAAGGATACCGTAAAGGAAAGCAGCGAAGAGGTTAAAGAGAAGGTTGGTGAGGCTGGAAAAGTTGTTGAAGAGAAATCGAGGAAGGCGATGGAGGCGGCGGCGGAGGGGAAGCGGCGAACGGAGGAAAAGGTGGAGGAGAATTTGAGTTGGGCCGGAGAGAAGGTTAAAGAAGGATACAAAGCTGCTCAGGGGAAAGCAGCAGAGAGTTATGAATCAGCTAAGGAAGGTGTGAAATTAAAAGAGGATCTGTGAATTGTCATCATTTTGATTTGTTATTTTGGAATAAAAGCGGATAAGAGTAAAATTGAATTTATAAATGTATTTGGTAAATTATGATATTTTAATATTAATTTTAAAAATATTAATATATTTATATACATATAATATACACTTTAATTATATATAATTATCAGAAAGTTAAAGATAAATTAATTATTTTTTAAACAAAGATGTCAATTTTTTTGTTTTGTGTTTAAAAAATTCGAGATTTAAAGATTTCAGTTTATAAGTGAACTATTTGATACATTATTGGAACAAATATCTATATTTGTGTATTTCAATTTCAATTAAATGCATATAATATACATAAAGTTAAAAAAACTGTTTATTATTGAACAACGCTGTTAATGTTTATATTCTTATGCACAAATATCAATTTCAAAAATTAATTTTGTATAATTTTCAAACTATAAATTAAACTATTAGCAGGCCAGATGGTGTAGTTTATGAACTTGAAGGGTCAATAATATTAATGAAAAAAATATTCACTAATTTAACGAAAAATCAGATGTTAAAATGTCAAAACAAAAAAGAAACAATATTAATAACTTGAGGTGTAATTATTATAATTTCATCAGTTATGGAAATAACATTAAATAACTAGTATGTTGGAGGCTACTAATGCAATTTTTTCTACGTAAAATATAAATAGACACATTAAATTAATGAATTTAAATATAATAAAAATCATAAAATAGAAGAACGATGATGCTAATTTTTCTATCAAAAGATTAAATTATTATCTAAAAATTCTCAAATTTTACATACATTTTCTCTTCCTATCTTTTTTTCTACATCCTTTTTTTCTATAGGGTTTTCATGAGTAACACAGCTTCTTTATTAGATTATTTCTTCGTTGAACTATACAACATTTTGTATGTTTGAATTAATATGGTAAATTTTGACTAATGAATATTAGTCATATATTTTTAATGTTTTCATACGATCTGATTTTGTAATTTATAAATTAATATATAAATATGGTATATGAGTCTCACATTTTTTGAATTTTTATTATTAAATCATACAAAAAATTGCAAATTACCTAGGCGTACAAAGAGTTAACGAGTGCAACAAATTGCCTGTTTTGCACAATTAACCACTGCAAAATCATATTTTTGCTAAAATACTCATCTAAATGTTGTTTGGGATGTGATGTTAAAGAGTAGATGGGTATTTCGGCAAAAGTATATTTTTGCAGTGGGCATTTATGCAAAATAGTCCAACAAACTCTTTGATCAACATGTATTTTAATGATCAAATAATCAAAAGTGAATATTGTAAAATATTAATGACTAAAAACATGTAAGAATTTGATAAAAAATGTAAATATTGAATTTGCCCCACATTAGTAAAAGAAGTGAGATTGATTAGGTTTATAAGGGTGAAAATTCTATCACATAATGAATTGATCAAGTATTTTAAATGTATGAGTTCATTTCCTTAATCATGTTCGTTCAGACTCTCCCATCGTAATTTCGGTCAGACTACATAATTTCAACATAATATCGAAACTGGTTCAGTACATTTCAAGTTTAAACTTTATGGTTGGACTTGAAGATGAGTGTTGAATTTGTCTACATTACTAAAAGAAGTGAGACTAATTAGATTTATTATGGTGAGAATTCCATCGTATAATGGTTTGATCACGATTCATTATCTTCATCTAGTTAATTAATGCTCTCTCCCATCGTAATTAATAATTAATAATTAAAAATAATTTTTTTGTGATGATAAGTTCCTAACGGTCTAGAGAAGTTCCAAAATCAGTTGACGACGAAGGAGGAAGATGAATTCCGCCATTTCCGGCTGGCTCTACATCAACCTCACCTTCGCCACCATTTATCTCAATCTCTGAAAATTCAATGCAGAATTACTGAATCCACAATGGACCATCAAATCTCAAACAGATTCGTTATTCTATCTCTTCTCTTCATCGCCGTCTTCGCCGCGGCAGTTTCCGCCCAAACATCCCCAACCACGTCACCATCATCATCACCCACCTCCGATCCATCGGAACCAATCGCCGGTAGCGTCCCACCTTCAGCTACTCCCGCTGCTGCTTCGCCGGATGAGGAACTGGCTTCTCCACCCGTAGCTACTGAAACCCCCACCACGACTCCGACCGTTCCTTCCGATGCGGGTCCGAGCCCTAGTGAAACCGGCGCGGACAAGCCCGGCAGCGGTAGTGCTGCGTTTAAGATATCCGCCGCTGTTTACAATGCTGCTGTTGCTGCAGGATTCTTATTCTTTTAAATGTTCATCTTTATTTTATTATCGTAAATGGTAACAATAAAATTATGTTCTTTGGCATTGTGTTTGATCTTATTTATTGAATATATTTGGTGCTCATTTTTAAAATTATTGTGGGTCGTACTCTTTAATAATGTTTTCACATTAATCTGGAATTTCATATAGATCATAATTGATATGATTGTTATAATGAATGGTATATTTATCAATATATTAGTGTGCTTTTGCAGTGTGACCGTCCTATGATTATTCAAATAGAACAAATAATAAAATAACAACAGCTACCACATTGTTCTTCAAGTTCTTCTTTCAAAGTTAGTTCAAATGTGTTGTCTTGCAGTCTTACATAGCTATGAGACTACTACAAACATCGTTGATATATTTTAGTATTATAATATTGTATTTCTCGTTTAATCTTTTGTTTCAATGTTTTCGGACTAATCCAAAGCCGATACTTCTAGATCGAAAGCTACAAATTTTTTTTCATATATAATTTGATTTTTATATATTTAAAAATAGTATATTAGAATTTAAGCATAAGACTATAATGATAAAATAATATTTTATCGATAAAATATACTACCACCTCCAAATCTGAGAGGAAACATTTTTTTTTAAAAAATAATATAATAATTTAAATATAATGATAAAATATATAAATTTAAAATTTATCGATAGACTCATTATCAATAATATTCAATATTGAAATATTTTCATATCCATCCAAAATTTTTATGTATAATAAATCATTTTACTTTTTATATTAAAATAATTTAATAATAAATTGTTTTATATAATACAAATTTAATATGATGTTTGTACATTAAATGCCTACGTGGTAGTCTAATTATGAAACATGGATCCCATGCAAGAAACATCCCATGCATGACTCCACGTTATGCTTAAACCTTCTACTTTTATATGAATTCCAGTTCTTCCTTCAACAATCATCACTTACCAACAACAATGGCGGATCGCGATCGTATTCACCATCACCAAATGCAGCAACACCCACGTGATATCGTTGCAAAAGGAGGAATTCTACCTCAAAAAGGCCCTTCAACTACTCAAATCCTCGCAGTCCTCACACTCCTACCCATCGGCGCATCTCTCCTCGGTCTTGCCGGAATCACACTGGTCGGAACAATCTTAGGACTCGCGGTTGCCACCCCACTTTTTCTGTTATGCAGTCCTGTTTTAGTACCAGCTTTAGTTCTTATCGCTGGTGCTGTTACTGGTTTTATGACTTCCGGTGCTTTTGGGCTTACGGGACTGTCGTCATTTTCTTGGGTTATGAATTCGTTTAAGAAAGCTACGGGAGGTGAGCCGTTGGATTACGCAATGCGGCGCGTTCAGGAGGCGACGATTCTGGCTGGGGAGAAGACGAAGCAGATTGGAGAGATGTTGGGTGATAGAACGAAGCAAGTAGGGGAGAGTATTAAGTCGAAAGGACAGGATGGCGGGACCGTCGCCACGAGGGCTTGAGATAAGACAAAAGATGAAGACCCGCCGCCGTGCCGGGTTTACTTAAATTTCGCTTTATTGTTGTTGTTTTTAAATCTCATGTGTTGACTGAGGCGCTTGTGTGTTTGTTTGTTTAATTTTTCTTTAAATTAAATAATTTAAAGTAAATTGTTAATGTTTTAGACGAAATAAAATGAAATTATATATATTAAAATTAATATAAATATACATGTTAATTGTTTGGAACTAAAGATTATGATAATTTCGATGTCTTAGAAATTACTATATTACTTTTACGAAATACACTCAAAATATCAGGATAAAATTTGGGCTTAAGTGCGCATATGTTTGGGCCAGCTCATTGTTAAGCTTTAAATACGATCCAATTTAATGCCTCTTGTGGCCTTGTGGTTTGTGGGTGTGACCCTAAATCCAAGAGATTCGAATCTATTTGGTTCGGTTTGGATGTTTAAAGTTTAATGCTTAGATATTATTTGTATATTTTAAATTTTTTAACTTAATAAAAAAATACATGATTGTCATACCGTATGGAAGTAGATGAATACTTAATGATTCCAAACTCGTAAATGTACATGATTATATTGTACTATGAGGTGATATACAAATTCGATATATCAAAATTTCAAATGTATCGATATTGATCGATATTTAAATAAAATTCCAATGAATTTTTAGTTGGTTGGAATATAAACTTATTATTTGATTTGGTAAAAAATATATATAAAGTTTATAGAATTTTATTATTTTTAAAGTAATATAAATTATAAAAAATTAACAGTGCTAATATTTAAAAGATTATGTTAAATTTCTAGAATCGGATCAATTTACGCAGAGAGGTGCTCGGATACAACTTATAAGAGAGAGAAGACCATATCGTAAAATATTTAAATAAATTATTTACCATAATTTATTTTCCTTATTATAAATCAATCTATTACACTTTCATTTTACTAGGTAAAATAACCACTATATCAATTGGTTATATTTTAGCTTCATTGGTAGAAAAGGAAAATGAAAGCGAAGCTATAAATTACGATTTTTTTCGGGATTAGGGTTTATTGCAATTTCGAAATCAATTGGAAATGGCGTCAAATTGTACAAGAAATCTTCTCCGGCGAGCCGTTGCCTCAACGAAAACCTTAATCTCTCGTGAGCTGTTAATTGGGCTAAGAACCCCAACGGTTGCCATTCGCCGCCGCTTCTTACTTTCTTCCAGGTAAAATGCTTTGCCACTACATTTTCTTTTCTGATTGTGACAACTGAAACTGATAAATGTTACGCAAATTGTGCTTATTAGACTTCCGGTGGAGTTGGGATGCGGTTCATCTTTGATGCCTCTGCATTCAGCTACGGCTTCGGCTCTGTTGAATTCCATGTTGTCTTCTGAGGTTGGGGTATGGGGTTTTCTTTCTCAAGGTATGCTTTTCGATACGTGATTTTTCCCCTAAGCCCCATGGTTTTGTTTCGTTTTCCGCGTATTTTGGCTTCTGCATTCTTGCACAAATTTCATTTGGAAATCATCTGTTATTGATGCCTATTGTTGAGGAATTCTATGCGAAATATATATAAGATTATGTTGAGCATTTCAATGTTTCCAAATATATTTATTCAGGTTTTGCTACACCCGTATAGTAACAGGGTATTCAGATCGCACTTGAATGAAGAGACTTCATCCAGATAAGACAGAAAATCTCCTTTTGTAACCAAGAACTTATATTTTGCAAGAATGCTTCGTTATTGAGCAAAGCTTCTCTATTTTGTTGCTCTTTTGTTAATCATTCATCCATCTTTAACAGTTTGTCGTTTATATGGTCAAGTAATTTATCTTTTGGAGATAGTTGGCTTCAATCTTTAGGTATCATCTGTTTGTGATTCAAAATTAAGCGTCATTTCTTATAAGGAAACATTTCCTTTGCTCCTTTCCGTTGTTGTCTTGTCTAGTTATGTTCTTAGTTTCAAAGTTATTCCTCTAGCAATACAGTAGATGATTCTGGCTGGATCATTTTCTCTGTTTATAGTTCTGTTTTATCTGGAACATCTTTCGATATCTCTTAGACAAGATATTACAAACACTTGACTACTATCCAAAGTATTGTTGGAAAAATTCCCTTTATCAGCTGTCGGATTGAATTTAAAGCGATGAATGAAGAAAGAGAAGACATAAGAGGAAAAACCAAGTGACCGACAAACTTTGGTTGTGCATTTGCTATCGCAAGAAGAACAAGGGAGCTTGAGGTATTCTCCACTTAGATTGATTACAACTACGTTCATGTGATATGCTATTTACATAATGTAGACTATGATTTAATCTATAAAATTTTCTACCGAATATTCTACAATATTCTCTTTTCATATATGTCTTTCATACATGTAGTTAACAAAATATATCTTCTTTCATATATATAGTCAACAAGATATGTCATATATGTAGTGAACAAGATACACTGATTCAAGTCCAATCCGTTGCTATAAATATCTCATCACAACCACTACGATCGGTTATGTGGAGACCGCTCAATCCGATCGACACCATCTTAAATGCTTGCTCGACCATCCCGATCGATAGCCTTGATCTGTCATGCCGACCGATCAAGTTGATCGTCATCACCACTCGATGGTAGGCCTCCTAATCGAACGTTATTACTTGGCCCCCTCGGTACCCCCTATCAGTCCTATAGGATTGACTCAACTGATCGGCCAACTAGATCTTCATGACAAGTAGTTGTTCACCTGCAGATCAGACCCTTCGGCTATCACCCGATATCCAGTCCTAACAAGTATACGATCCTATGTTCGACTTCGCTTTTAGTTGTGCATATATTTTGTAGTAAATAGACGAACAAGGTTCAAGATGTTGAAGTGCTCTTTAATATGACCCTGCCTGTTTGCTTCATAATGTGTTGGATCTGAATTTATTAGGAATCCTGTTTGAGCAGACCAGCAGCCGCCCTCGCCAACCAAGACCACATGCCCAGGGTCCCCAGCTTTAACTAGGTCGGTGCAATGTAGAACAATAGGAACCAATCTTTTTGTATGCTGATAAAATTTGATGATTAAATATATCGTTAAAATTATAAAAAATAAATTTGTCATAATTATTAAATTTTAGAGACTAAATATATCGATTTAATTAACCAAATTTCGAAGTCTTTAATGAAGAATTAACATGCAATTAATATTCAATACTATTACAAAAATGTGATTATTTCATCATTATGAAATAATGACGAAATTCGAATGTTACATTTACGTGAGCCGTAAATGGCAAGAGATCACGAGATTCCATATCATTTTCGGCGGTGGTCACGTGAGGAGGGTTACCCGAGCCAACCGGGCCGGGTTTTTGGTCAGAAAAATCAGGGCGCGTACTTATAGTTGCAGTCGCTCCCAACCATTTCGCCGGTTACCAAAAATACCGTAGAGTTGCTTTCTCTATTTCTACACTACCCAATCTCTTTGTATTTTTTGCGAGAAATCTGCCATTAACGTTGCTTGACGCCGCTTCGTTCTCACGGTTGAAGTTTTTCAGCCTTTCTTCGTCGGAACATTGAATCTGACTGAGGTTGGTAAAACTCAATGTTTGACGTAAATGCTGGTGAAAGTGTTGGATCTTGGAGAAGTTGTTTGTTTTTAGTTTATGTTGCTTTACTTGAAGTTTGAATTGATCTTATTTTCGATTGCTATTTTTCGTACTTCGAATATATGAAAGATCTGCTGGTCGGCGTTACTTGGTCAGTGTTTTCTTTTTTATCCTTTAGCATTTATTTTACATTGAAAATATCAGAGATCTAACTAGTTTTTGCCGATCTGTTTACTGGATGAAAATTAGTTACGCAGTTACAGTTAGTTGCTGATATTTTATATCAGAGTTCTCTCTCACATCACATTATTAATGATTCACGTAGTTGGCTTGAGTTGGTTGTTCCTGCACATCATTGTCAACGATTTATTTGATAACCATTATTTTCGTGAATTGATAACTGATTGCTTGGGGTGGTTTTGAGTTTTGCTGCTGATCTATAGAGTTTGCTATAGTAATTTGGGAAATTCTTCATTTTGTTTGCATCAATTATCTGAAAATTGATGTATAATTTCCTTGACATTTTTTTGCATCTTCTACCTGTGATGAATGATATTTATTTGTTATCATATTTCTAGGCACCTATTTAGAGCCTCTCTCTTCCACAGGATATGAGTATTAATTTGCAAGTTTTGTGTTTTTCAAAACTTATGAGCTCCGCTCTAATTACTGTTTCTTCAGATTTGCAAAATGTCTGAGTCGGCTATACAAAATATTGCTGAGGTTCCTATGCCCCAAAGAATAAATGGGAATTCCGACAAGATTAATTTCATTGAAGTTCAGGCTAAAAATAAGGAAGAGAATGGTGATGGAGAAAGAATGAACGAGTTTCCGTTGATAAACTCTACTACTGTGAAAATAAATGGAAGTGAAATATCAGAACCCCAGTTGGTAACTTATGAGGTGGAGTATATTGAATCCAATGATTTAAAGGACGTTGAAGATTTCGATAGTTGTGTGAAGGTATCATGCTCTCTGCATCTTTGCTTATACTTACCAATACTTAATCTCCTATTTTGACTTATTTTGCTTGTGATAATGCTTCCCTTCTCTTTATCAGTCACTCGTTGTGGATCTCGGGTCAAAAGATTGGATATCTGTCTGCAATGCACTAAACAATGTACGAAGGTTGTCGTTGTTTCATACAGATTCCATTGTGACAATATTGTAAGTATATCTTTACTTGGATTTTGATGTTGACTGAAATTTATTTGTTTTAAACCTAATGCTTTTATCAGGGGTCAAATTATCACTTTTGTGGTAAAATATGTAAAGAATCCAAGAAGTGCTGTGTGTAAAACTGCAATTATGGCTTCTGAAGACATATTTACAGCTTATAAGGATGGTGTTATTGATTTTCTGGACTCACTGGTACGAGCATTGCACTGTGCACTTACTCCAAGACATTTTTGGTTGGATTATAATACGTTTTTTCCTGCCTTTTTCAGCTTGTGCAGCTTCTTCTCAAATCTTCACAAGACAAGAAATTTGTATGTGAAGCAGCCCAAAGTGCATTGATAACCTTGACAAGCTCAGTCTCACCTCTTCTTCTTTTGCCTAAGTTACAACCTTACATTAAGGATAAAAATCCTCGAATTCGAGCTAAGGCTTCTTTATGTATCTCCCGAATTGTACCACGGCTGGTACAAACTCATTCATTTCTTAATCTATGAATGATGTGCAGATGCTTTCATTGATCTTCCCTTGTTACATGAATATAGGGTGATGATGGAATCGAAGAATTCGGGATTGAGAAACTGATTCAATTAGGTGCTTCTCAACTATGCGATCAACTTCCTGAATCTAGAGATTCAGCGCGTGCCTTGTTGCTTGAACTACAAGCTTCTTACGAAAGATCACATACCATCGAAACAACCACTTTATCCGATGACGACAATGCCGTTCTCCCTTGGAAGCATTTCTGTGAATCAACACTGCCACCTCTGAATGCTCAAGCAGTTCTTCGTGTTACGAACATTTCGAAGGAAGGAGTTGTGATTGATTCTTCATAGCACAAGCTATCAACATGTGAAGTTCATTATCCCTTATCTTTCCTTCTATTTGGTTGGTGTTATACGTGTAAATACTTCATGAGTATTGAGATTCTAGAAATGCAGTGGATTCATTACTCAAACATCACGAATTTGAGTTGATTTTGTGATCTTCGATGAATCAGTGCTTAAATGGTTTTTATTCACTTTTTTTCTTTCCTGTATGCTCTGTGTCTTTAGCAGGTCTCCCTGTGGAAATATTCCTCCTTTGGACAAAAAAGGAATCCTAACTAAGAAACGTAGAACACAAGTTTTAGCCTTGAAATTCATAACTGGAAAAAATTACGTAACCGAGAAACTTCGATCGTAAACTCAGTGTTACAATAAGAATAGATAAATGCCATTGATTCATGGATTACAATTTTGTTCATTAAATCCAGTAATTAGAGAGTTTAAATTATAATCTAATTTAGATAATATTTTATATAATAATTTACGATAATTATTTATATACATATTTTTGACCACATATTCTATATATTTAGTTATGAGAAAATTACTAGGATGACCCCCAATATTTGAAATAGTGTAAAGACGAGAACTTATAGTTTTAAAATTACGTACAAAGCACCCAAAGTTTACATAATGTATGTAATTGACCCTCCAACATTTTAAATTTGTAAACACTATGTCCTCAAAATTTAAAAATTACATAATTGTCTCCAAAGTTCCAAAATCGTTTATATTTGACCATTACATCCGTTATCTTTTTGAGTTTATATATGATGAGAACTCTAGAACCGGACACCCTGCAATGGATGAGGCCAAGTAACGATTGGGCCGATCCATATGGTGGAAGCGAACTTGTGCAGCCCATTAATACACTTAAGGTAAAAAAGCCCGATGTTCTGCGAGAGGACCGAAGATAACCTTGGCAAAATAAAACGTTTTCTGACAATTGGCTCCGTGGTTCGATCCAAACGGTTACAAACCCACGCTTTCCACGCTTCGGGCCTTCACACGTTTATCACGCCTCGGGGCCGATCACGCAGACTACGCCTCGGTCCAGGCCTCGTTTAACATCACGCGACAACAACCTCTAACAAACCTGTCAGAGGCGGTTACAGAGCGTGAATTACACACGCCATTAACTCTATAAATACAGAGCACAACGACGGAAATAGCAGGACCCTTTGGACGCGTAAGAACATGCCGTTACCCTGCTGAAGTTCTTACTGCTTTCTTATTCATTGTCATCTTCTTTAAACCTCTGTTGTATTCTGTAATGGATTGCTTGATTAGTGAACAGACTAAGTGCGTAATTCGCTCTTAGTTAAGTGATTTTCTCCCCAATTCCTAAGGTTTCCACTATAAATCGATGTGCCTTACTGTTATTTCTAGTTTCTTAATCGTTTTCCCATAAAAAACAAATCAAAACCGAGTTCGTTGGCTGACGAACCGGACGACTGTTGGTATCCCCTAAAAAGAGACCATAACAGTTTGGCGTCATCCGTGGGGACGATTCTCTAATCCCATTTGAGTTTTCTACCAGGGATAGGATAATCAAAGGCATGGCGACTGGAACTTCGAAAAATGATAGTGACGTGCTTCCCGACAGTCTCCCAGCACCAACATTCACTTTACATGATTTGGAAGCTGTCGTCAGGAAGGTGGTACTGGAAATTACGTCGGAGAGAAGTGGAACAGAA
This sequence comes from Utricularia reniformis, assembly GCA_009725065.1. Lineage (NCBI taxonomy): Eukaryota > Viridiplantae > Streptophyta > Magnoliopsida > Lamiales > Lentibulariaceae > Utricularia > Utricularia reniformis. The sequence goes on from RWGZ01000948.1 coordinate 203,007, forward strand.
CCACCGGATGTCTCAAGCCCTATTCCCAAAAGCAGAGGATACGAGAGTGATCCTGACGAGCGCATCACTGATGATGAAGAAATCATCAGGCGCGGTGTAACAACGAGGAGGCCGAGATATCGATCTACTCCTCCTCCCTCGGCCAGGGCTCTAACTCCCGCTCATGGAAATGATCAGGAGCAGATGCAGCGGCGAATTGACGAGCTCACCAAGGAGATGGAGAGCATGCGTGCGCTGAAGGATTGCGAACCTAATCTGTGACGCAATCATGGTTTATTCAACAGGGCCATGGAGGCCCCAATCAGGTGAAATAAGGATGATGACTGGTGGCATAATTTGCATGCGGTCCAGACATCGTGCCAACAATCTGAAGGCGTATCAGCCGCCTTGGGAGATTTGATGCTCCCCTTCTCTGAAGAGATCTGGGCAGTAGTCCCAAATCGGCATTATCGCAACCCCGATGGGTTGCTGACATTTCGCGGTGATGGTGATCCGATCGATCACGTTGCCGATTTTGAATTACGCATGGGAACGGTTCGGGCCTCAGATTTGCTAAAGTGCCGCATCTTCGCGGCAGGATTACAAGGCGATGCCCTAACGTGGTTCAAAAATTTGCCGGCCCGATCCATACAGTCGTATGACGGATTTATTTTGGCTTTCTCAGAGCAGTTTGCTCCAAATGTAGGACCGCCCCGAAGCAGACAGGAACTATATCAGTTGAAATATATCCCGGAAAAAATGAGTCTTCGGTCCTTCATGGAGAAATTCAATAGGACCGCCCAAGGCATCAAACTTGAGCTCCGGGACAAGATTGACATTCTACAGCAGGTCTTGAGACCGTGCGGCCTTTCGGCCAGTTTGGTAAAGAGTCCACCATCCACCTTAGGTAAACTTCTTCAGAAAATCAAAAAGTATATTAAGGTGGATGAATCACTAGGGCTAGGCTATCGGAAATCTAGCGGGAATTCTGAGACCGTAGGTGATCATAGGGTTTCCTACCCTAAGAAGCAGTCGCGAGAAGTAGCAGCTGTAGGCGAGAAAGATGTCCCCCCGAAGCAGGAGGACAATCGGGTGTATTGCGAATTACATCATAATCGCGATCACCCGACCCTGAAGTGCCCGCTGTTGAAAGAGACAGTAGCAGCAGTGAATAAAGAGAAGCCCGACCGGAATGGTCAGAAGGGCAAGCGAGCGGAATCCCCCCGAAAGGGCCACCAGGGTGACGATCGTCACAGGCCGCAGGGAAGGGATAATCGGGGACAACTTCGAAATTATAATGATCGGACGGAGGACCGACGGTCTCCTCCGCCAGAACAAGACAGAGGCCAACACGGTCGAGAGAATCGTGGTCAGGGCCGAAGAAGAAGATGGCGGGCCGTGGCGGCAGAGCCCCGCAGAACGAGGGTGGAAGACAGGAGCATGCCGCTCCTCCACCTGCGAAAACAGGTGCCCAACCTCCTCAAAATGAGACGGCACCCAGAGAAGTAGCCGGAGATATTTATGTTATCTCCGGTGGTCTGAGAATAAATGAATCGGTCCGGGACCGAAAAAGAACCATGCGCGGAGACTCCACTGAGAGCTCTGAATCTGTGGCGCTGGTTAAGTATGATCCAGCTGAACGGTCCCTTCTCTTCGGGGAGGATATCACTTTTACTATGGCCGATCGGGAGGGGATCATCGATCTATGTGATGATCCCCTTACAATTACTGGAATCATCGGGAATCGCCATGTCCACAGGATCCTAGTGGACACGGGAGCTTCATGCAATTTAATAAAGCGTGAAGTCGCTAAAATGTTGGGAGCTGCTGCTCACGACCTCCGAATCGCTAATATAACTCTCTAGTCTTTCGACCAGAGAAACGTCATTCCATGCGGGAAGATTTTATTCCCAGTCACCCTTGGAGAACCATCCAAGGACCGATTGGAGGATCTGGAATTTATTGTCGTTGAAGTCGACTTGGCTTACAACGCCATTATCGGACGTACCGACCTTAGTAAGTTCGAGGCGGTCCCATCTACTTATCATATGATGCTCAAATTCCCCTCCATTCATGGAGTTGTTTCTGTCAAGGGGGATTAGAAAGTAGATAGACAATGCTACATGAGCTCGTGCCGAACACTGGCACCTATCAAAAGTGCCCGGGTAGATATGCTGGAAGAGCTGCCACACCCGAGGCAAGCAATGGAACCCGTAGGGTTTAAATTGATTAATCTAGTTGAGGAGGACTCAACCAAAACAACTAGCATCGGGGCATATTTAGCCCATACTTTTGAAAAAGAACTGATCCACTTGCTGAGAAGCCACGTGGATATATTCGCCTAGACCCCTGACGATATTCCGGGGATTGACCGATCCGATAGTGAACATCGGATCAACACCGAGCCCAGAACTAAGCCTGTTAGGCAGAAGAGGAGATGCTATTCTCCCGAAAAAATCGAGATCATCCGAGCTGAGGTGAACAAATTGATGTGGTCGGAATTCATCAGAGAGATCCACTATACTGAATGGGTTGCAAACCCAGTAGTGGTCTCCAAACCGGATGGGAAATGACGGATGTGCATCAATTTCACCGATGTTAACAAAAACTGTGAGTCGAACCCTTTCCCCTTGCCGCATATCGACCGACTGGTAGATGATGTATCTGACAGCACCATGATAAGTACCATGGATGCTTATTCCGGGTACCATCAAATCTTCCTAGCTGAAGAAGATCATAAGAAATCATCATTCATGACTGAATATAGCGTTTAATGTTATGTGGTTATGCCGTTCAGTCTCAAAAATGATGGAGCAACATATCAAAGGTTGGTTAACAAAATCTTTAGAGAATTGATCGGCCATATGATGGAAGTTTATGTTGACGATATGATTGTTAAATCTATGAATGATGAATACCACCTTTCTTATTTGTCTCGTTGTTTCGAAGTATGCCGAAAATATAAGTTTAAACTAAATCTAAACAAATGCTGCTTCGGGATCCGAAGTGAAAAATTTCTAGGATATTACGTTTCAGAAAAAGGCATAGAGGTTAACCCTGAGAAAGTGCAAGCTATCATTGATATGCAACCTCCACGAAACAAACGAGAATTTCAGAGGCTTACTGGCCGACTTGCGGCGTTAAGCAGGTTTATTTCAAAATCCACAGACCATACTCTACCTTTTTTCAGAGTGCTAAGAAAAGCAAGCCATCTAGATTGGACCGAAGAATGCGATCGGGCCTTCTCCGAGCTGAATACTTATTTATGCACTCCCCCGGTGATGGTGAGTCCAACTTGTGATGAACCTTTGGGGTTGTATCTTGCTGTATCAGAAGTTGCCGTCAGCGCAGCTTTGGTGACCATCCGAGACGATATTCATAGACCCGTTTATTATGTAAGCCATTCTCTTGTATCTGCCGAAACCAGATATTCTACCTTGGAAAAATTCATATTGGCTTTGAAAAAAGCTGTATCCAAGCTGAAACATTATTTTGAAGGCCGAACGGTTTATGTCTATACGGATAAACCTCTGAAGGTGGTCCTTAAACAAAAGGATTTGAATGAGAGATTGACAAAATGAGCTATCAAACTCAGCGCTATGTATCTGGAATTCTTGCCCCGAAGGGCGATCAAGGCTCAGGTTCTAACCGACTTTGTGGTTGAAATGACCCGATCGGCCATATATCTTAACCAAGAGGATGATCGATGGACGATCCATGTAGATGGGTCGACCTTCGGAGGAAGAGGAGCATGCATTACCCTAACAACGATACAATGTGACCTTATTCATTCCGCAGTTAAATTTTCCTTTGCTGGAACAAATAATGTGGTAGAATACGAGGATGTATTATCGGGAATGACATTGGCTCGAAAAATGGGAGTTAGAGAGTGCGAATGTTCTCAGACTCAAAGTTAGTAGTGGAACAGTTCGCATGGAGATTTGAAACTCATGATCCGATGATGAGATTATATTGTGCCAAAGTCCTAGAATTATCCAAAAAGTTCAGTGAGTTTTCTCTTGACCACGTGTCACGAGAGCAGAATAAGGTTGCCGACGCACTCGCCAAATTGGTCGCGGGCATACCTGACATAAAGTCGAGCACTATTTTGGTCCATATCCAGGACTGACCTTCAGTCGAAATATCAGTGACCGAACAGTCTATTGAAGAGATCGGGGCTCTATGCCATGAACTCCAGGGCTTGAACATTAACGCTACCGAATATCTTAGGGAACCCAATTGGATGGATCCCTTTATTAAATATATTTCAAACGGCTATCTCCCTGAAGACAAGTCTGAAGCCAGAAAAATAGAGGTCCGGGCTAAGAGATTTTATCCTGGTTGACGGACGTTTGTTTAAAAAGAGTTTTGAGAGCCCGCTTTTGCACTGCTTATCCCCTATTGAGGTTGAAACCGTCATGATTTATGTTCATGAAGGGATATGCGGCATTCATTCAGGGGCTCGATCTTTATACCATCGCATCATCAGAGCTGGATACTTTTGGTCAACGTTGCTTGCAGATGCCAAGAAGTACACTAAACACTGCGCCATATGTCAGTACCATGCTCTGATCCCGCAATTGCCTGGGGCTCCCTTATCGGTTACCCCATTGTCTTGTCCGTTTGACAGATGAGAGATTGATATCCTCGGACATTTTCCTCTGTCAATAAGGCAAAGAAAATTTTGCATTATAGCGTTGGAGTATTACTCGAAGTGAATTGAAGCAGAAGCAGTAGCCATCATCTCAGAGAAGGTTGTCAAACACTTCTTATGGAGAAATATCGTGAGTCGCTTCGGGGTTCCCCGAACACTCATATCAGATAATGAGACTCAGTTCCGTGGAAAGACGGGATTTATGCACCAAGTTGGACATCATCCAACATTTCTCGTCAGTATCCTATCCCCAAACTAATGGACTTACGGATGTATCTAACAAGGTTATCCTGAAAGGATTGAAGACCAAGCTAGAAGATTTTGGAGGGAAATGACCTGAACATATCTATGAGGTCTTATGGGCATACCGAACTACACCTCGCTGAACAACCCAGGAATTACATTTCTCATTGGTGTATGGGACCGAGGCTGTTAGCCCGGTGGAGGTTGCCATCCGATCACCTCGGATATCTCAGTATGATGAGCATATGAATGGTGAAAGGAGATTATTGGACCTCGAGATGATCGAAGAAAAGAGAGATGCGATTTACGCACGGATGCATGCTTATCAACGAACTATGGAACGGGCCCATAACAAGCGAGTCCTCCCAAGGGAATTCTTTGAATGCGATCTCGTCCTCAAAAGCATAAAAGTGTAGAGGAACGTTGGGAAGTTGGACAGAAATTGGGAGGGACCGTATCGAATATCAAAGAAATTGGAATCAAATGCTTATAAACTTGAAACATTGGATGGTGTAGATGTCCCCCGAACTTGGAACGTCATGAATTTAAGGCGATATTTCTTGTGAACTTTCGATTAACTTGTTTGACTTAATAAACGTACATTGCTTTAAACGTAAGCTGAAAAAAGTAAGTACAAAACAAACTATTTCTAATTGAGTGATGGACCGATCTTGAAGCTGGGTGCCTTAGGACGAATCTGGACTGATGACTGAAGCTTCATATCCGCAAGGCTCCCAAGTTGTAGTGATCTTTCTGACGAGTCAGATGCTCCTGCACTTGCCTAGTCCCATGGATGAGTTTTGATTCTCCCAGAACTCATTACGAACACTCCCTTCAACGGCATTCATTCTTGGGAAATGGCCTTTGTACTTACGAAATCTGCCACGAAAAGAGGAATAGGGAAGTCAACATATCGAAACACAAATTCGGTCCTATTAAGGGACATATGATGCGCAAAAGCTTAGCCATTATAACCTACGGGACTTCAGTAGAACCAAGGTTCTGCCAAAGCTTATAAGGACTCATATTGAACCTAGACTGCATCTTTCTAATCAAGTTGTGACTCCAAGGACGGAATAAGAGTGATCCGCATACAATGTAAAATGACCGATCCAATCAGAATTGACCTGAGTGAGCCAAACATAATATGGGACCGATGGATTAACACCCTATAAGCATCCCCGATCTTACACTTGGTGGTTAAAACACTCTCGTTAATATGAAACATATTCATTCACTTAAAAGTCAGTTATGATATTTTGTTTTGACAATTAAAAATACAAGAATTGAGAGAAAAAAGTTGTATATTGAAAACAAGGAGCAAAGTAGGTACAAAATACAAATGAGATTTAACTATCCTGCCCATCTTCCTTGTCTTCAATTCCCTGCTCCTGCGGTTCGGTCCGGGCCGCGAGCTGCTTCAATTCTTCTTCCTAGTCGGCCACCTTTTGGTTGACCGCTTTCTCCATCTCTTCAAAGAGATAGAAGAAAGGGTTATCTTCCAGAATAGGTTCTTCCAAAGTTGGAATAACTTGTAAGTTGCCATCTCTCTCAAGTGGCTCGATCGCCTTCCATCGCTCGTCCGAAGGGGAAAGCCTGAACTGCTTTATAATCTGCTCTCGCATGTTATCCATGTATTTAGCAGTATACACCCCATGTATATTATCCGCTAAAGCGAATAACAGAGGGGACCGAGCAAAGCCTAGGACTGCTTCCCAGACCAAACCTTCGGCCGAAGTGCGGGTTCTTGTCAACTCCTCTTCCAAGTTCGCCTTCTCTTGTTGGGCCCGAAGGAGAAGTTCGTTCAACTTATTTCTCTTCTTCTGGGCCCGACCTTGAACTTGGTTGACCTCTTCTTCCTTGGCCTGCAGGCCTCCAGGTCAGAAATTCGCCCCTGAGCTGTCTTCTCTATTTTCTCCAGCTCAGAGACTCTATCTGCTAAGAGCGAGACTTCGGTCCCAGCTCTTAGCAGTTCATTGCCCA
>RWGZ01000948.1:224866-324906 GCA_009725065.1 Utricularia reniformis
ACATAATCAACAAGAAAACTTGCAATTTCACAGCATAATAGAACTACAATAAAAGGGCATTCTATTTTTACCATAGCGCCAAAAGCAAGACCACCAATTACAGAATTCTCTACAGAAACCGCAGCAAGATCAAGTTCCCCAATCTGTCCAGAGAAAGTCTGCGTGAGAGCACCCAATGAATACTGACAGATGTATGTAAAAATCGCAGGCCCAGAAATATTCCACAGCCGCTTCGATTCATCACCGAAATCCTTGACGAACTTCACCGCTTTGTTTTCGTGGTGTTTCTCAAGAAGCGGTTCATCGCCGGTCCGGTCCATCGTTGCGTCTGCGTATAGTTTCACACTACGCACAAGCTGAAAAATGGAAAATGACGATGGCTAACTCACTGGATTTTCCTACTCCTTGGCTTTATTATTGACCACAGAAACACCTGCTTCAGCTTCTATGAATCAGAAAAGCTTTTAATAAAAAAAATTAGTCACAAATTCTCACGTGACACACGTGAATTTTGGTTTTTAATGTAAAATTCGAATTAGCCTAACTTTCATAAAATTCAAATACGTGTTCCAATTATTATCACATAATTTCCACACTTTATATTATCATAGCAAAATAATAGAAAGTTAAGTGTATTCAATTAATAATAATATGTATAAGTAATCAATTTTAAGTTTTATAATTATGAAAAAAGTAAAAACAAATTGCTTAATTATCAATCAAAAAGTTAAGGATTAGTAATAGAATTGATGACTATTGACAAGTTTTATTATTAGGGAAAATTAAAATAATTATGATTTTTATAATTTAATCATGATTATTTTTATTTGCAGATATCCATATTTTCATCTACATAAATTATGTGACGTTACTTTAGAATAAAATAATCACATTAATATCCATAACCAATTTAGCCAAGTTAAGTAAATGGAGTTGATGGAGGCAGTTGTTTCTTTTAGGCTTAGGTGGATGGGTTGGTAATGGGTAAGATGGTAAATGATCTACCTACCAGATCTCACGTGTCTTTTTTAACTTAACCACCTACCCGCATCACGTGCTGCCAACAAACTTGATAATTAATTGCAGAACAGTTACAGTTGTCAGTTACAAGTTGTAACTTACAACCAAAAATAAGTACACCTACATCTAGATACTAGCAATTTTAAAGAGTTTAAATTTGTTATATGTGTTATAATACAATCAAAGATTATAATTTTATTAGATTAACAGTATATTATTTATTTATTAAATAATAAAATCATACATGCAGTTTTGTAAATAGTGTAATTAATGAATGATTGCCATTGAATGTATAGTATCATTTTTATTATTAATATCTATAAAGATCAACTTAATATCAATATTTTCATAACGATCATATAATTAAAAATTCAAATTGGGATACTACCCTACACCAAATATTTTTTTTAATATATCAAATGATAAAATTATGATGGTGACCACAATATTTAAAATAGTGTAAAAACGATGTTACTAAAGTTTGTAAATTGCATGCAAAGCCCCCGACAATATTTTAAAGTTTGGAGGTTACTGACAAACATCACTCATTAAAATAATATCTGATGAGAACTCTAGGACCATACATCCCATGATGGATAATGCTCATTAACAATTGGGTCAATTCAAATGGTAGAAACGAACCCTTGCAGCCCACTTGTACACTTAACGAACAGCGGCCCGATGTTCCACGAGAGGACCGAAGATGGCCATGGGCGAAATAAAGCGTTTTCTGGTAACTGGCTCCATGGTTCGGTCAGAACGGTTACAAATCTACGTTTTCCACGCTTCGGGCCCCCACACGTTTACCACGCCTCGGGCCCGATCACGCAGACCACGCCTCGGTCCCAACCTCGTTTTATATCGCGCGACAACAACCTCTAACAAACCTGTCAGAAGCGGTTATAGAGCGTGATTTACACACGCCACTGACTCTATAAATACAGAGTGCGACGACGGAAATAGCAGGACCTTTTGGACGCGTAAGAACAGGTCGTTACCCTGCCGAAGTTCTTACTGCTTTCTATTCCCTTGTCATTTTCATTAAGCCTCTGCTGTATTTTGTATAAATTATTTGATTAGTGAACAGGCTATGAGCGTAATTCACTCTTAGTCAAGTGGTTTTCACCACAATTCCTGGGGTTTTCACTATAAATCGATGTGTCTCCTTTATTTGTTTCTATTGTTCATCGTTTTCCTCATAAAAAACAAATCAAAACCGAATTCGTTTGCTGACGAATCGAGTGACTGTTGGTACCCCTAAAAATGGATCATAACAATATCTAAAAAATACTTTTTATTTTTTAGGATGACCTTGAAAACTAGCGATCAAGTCCAAAAACTCGATAGCGGGTGATATCGGATCAAAATACTGGTATCATCTCATATTTGATGTTTGTATATGACGAGTATAAAGACACTACTTGCTAAATAAATTTACATTTTAAATTTCAAGTATGAATTTCGACAAAATTGCAATCATTTCATCAAATTTTTCTTATTATAGAGCTTAAAATTTTCCTAATTAAATCAATTATTTCTAATGATAAAACTATAGTTTTTAAGTTTAAGAGTATTTTAGTAATTTTAAACTAATAATTATAATATATCAAATTTGAAGTATTTAATTTGAATTTGTTTGATATGAATTATTAAAATTGAAATTAATGGATTAAAAAAGAAATTATCTAATTATATACATATTTAATGTGTTATGGGTTGTGATGTTTAGGAGCTTGGAAGTGAGGAAGTGGAAGTCAACGAATTGACAAACTTCAAAGAATTAGTTTTCAAATGTTGATTAACATAAAAATAAATGTGTTTATTGTTAGTATATTTATAATAAAGTACATTTTTATGATTCATATTGGTAATGTTAAATATTATCACTTCTATTATATTTATATTATAAATTTTATCACTATCTTTGCATTATTATTTGTCTGATGACAGAGATATATTTAGTATTTACATTATACCATAAATTAAAAATACTACTAATATTATTAACTTAAAATACCGTTAAAAATTCAATTAGAATATTGAAATAATGATATTTGAGTTAATGATATATGGACAAAATTAACTAGTGTGTATGTTAATGTGAAAAAAATGTATCTAATAACAATAGTGATACTAATGATTTAATGTAATATGTTAAATATTTTGGAGAATTTTCCAAATATTATCAATTAAAAACAATTTTAAAAATCTGTCCGCTCAAAGCGGCTTGGGAAGGTGGAGGTTCACTTTCCAGAAGCTTCAAAGCTTCAGAGGTTATAGGGCTGCGTGACAAGTAACCTGCATCAATGTACTGCACATTAATAAATAATATACAAATTTGGTAATCAATTATATGTAATTCCTCATTCTTATAATTTAATTATGATGATAACTTCGGGAGTGGGTTCTCCTAATGGGCAGAGACCGAATGTAGTTTGTATCGGCTAATGTTACAAGATATGAATTTATACTACTCAGCATCCATTACATGATGACAGCCCCGCTATCTAAAGGCGATGAGGCCCAAAAGCCCATACAATCAGCTTGGACAGAAGGTTGTGCGACCAATAGCCTTCAAACGTTTCGGGAACGATTCTTTGGATAGGTCCAAAACGGTTACAAGCAGGCAACGGGTAGTTGTCATACGTTTCTCATCTATAAATATAGGATGAAGTGGCTAGTTCGGGAGGATCTTTTTCAAGTGCAAACTTCCATCACTCTGCTCGTGTTCACCATGCGCTTTGTATTTGTCTGTATCATTTTCTTAAGTCTTCTACTGTTTGTAATTTCGACTGTTTGATTAATATAAACGCTCTTAGTTCGATGGTTTTTTCCATTTTTATAGGGGTTTTCCATGGTATATTGTTGTTTTATTGTCTCCATTTCGTTTCGTTATCCTCCCTCATTTCAAACAAACTAAAAACATATTGAATCTGTAAGAAAGATATCGACTATTGATATATAAGTCTTTTATACCCGAACAAATTCAATTTATTTTCTATTTCTAACATGTTAGCATTCTCAAAATTATCCAAATTTCGAAGCCATTTAATGGGGCATCCCTATTAAATGTTATCAAACCACTATTGTATCTTCAATTTAATTAGAATTGTAAGATATAATTGAAATTGAAGTTAGAACTAGTAATTTCAATTTTCGTGTATGCTTCAATAGATAATATGATATATTTAATTGTAGTTAGAACTAAATAGCCTATATTGTTGTAAAGAGAAAATGCTATATATAATATTTTATTAGTGTTTTAAAATAGTAAGATACATAAAATATCATATNGATATCATCACAGCTGTTAAAACCAACTGTGGCTTCATCGTTATTTTGGAAAAGACTCATTTACCCTTACTTTTATTAATTATAATATAATTATATTTATTATTATTATATATATAAGTATGTATTAGTATTTTTACATAAATCACGATCATAATACCGTAATTTTACCAAACATACTTAAAAATTCACGATCATAATATCTCACCAGACATAACAAGACCACAATTTAAAAAAGCTAAACGAAAGAAACCCAATATTTCCTTGATTACGTTCCGTTGTTGTTCCCTTGATATTGTTATAGAATTAATACAAAAATCTGACGAGTTGTCTCTTTGCTTCATCATCACCCTCTCCTTGATCATAATTTCAAACCCGAAACCCTCATCTCTCACGCTTCTTCTCCTTTTCAATCAACCAAACCCTTGTTCGGGATTTTGTGCGTTCGTCGATTCCCCTTTTTATACTCGTTGATGGGGTTTGATTGGGAGCTTCAATGAATGATTATTCAGCTTTTACTGCCTGTACCCTCAACCCCATCTTAGTCAATATCTACGTTGATCCAACCCCACTTGTTTTCCCTTCTGTTTTTAAGTTTTCACCTGCCAAATTCGCTGGATTCCCATATGTAAATTAGGTTTTTTTGGGGTTGGGTTTCCCCTGTAAATTTGTGTTTTTTATGATTTTTTATTTTTGGGGCTTTTGTGTTTGTTAATATCTCGCTGGACTAGTGATCTCTTCTTATCAGTGTGTTCTTTGTCGTAATTCTTTTGTAGAAATTGATTCTTAATCCAACAGTGTATGTATAATGCGTGTATTGTTTAGCATCACTTAAGTTGCTGGCACCTCGTGGTGATCAGCTCTCCCTTGTTTATTCTTCCTTCTTTTTCCTTAAACTTCTATTGAAACGAAGAAAACTGGTACTTTTAGTTCAATTAAGCAAATGGCTTATCAACATCAGCAACAGATGCCCGTTCCAGGATCGGGTTCGGGTTCGAGTCCTGGAGGATTCCATTATATGAATTCTCCATTTGGGGATACCACATTAACAAAGGTTTTCGTTGGAGGTTTAGCTTGGGAAACTCAAAGTGAAACAATGAGAAGATACTTTGAACAATTTGGAGAGATTTTTGAGGCAGTCGTCATCTCGGATAAGAATACGGGCCGATCAAAAGGATACGGTTTTGTAAGTTCTGTTAATATCAGCCATTTTAAACATCTGTTGCATTTGGATCACATAGCTTTGTTTTTTGCATTTTCGATGAAGTCGAAATTCGGATAGTTAAATAACTTTGTACGTAACACTAGGTGACTTTCCGAGATCCTGAATCAGCTATGAGAGCGTGTGTGGATCCAGCTCCGATCATTGATGGAAGACGAGCAAATTGCAACTTGGCATCACTTGGAAGACCCCGATTAGCAATGCCTTTCGGTAATAATCCTCATTTCTTGGTTAACTTTGTAAGGATTAAGACATTCAAAAGGTTTCAATTTTGCGTTATAGTGCATTAAATCATTCCCTTTTAGTTGTTAAATGAAGTATAAATAGACTTTTGTGTTGAAGTTTTGTAATACTAGCTCGTTTTTTCGGTTAATGCTTTTACCGTGCACATTAGGAGAATAAAACCTTATGTATGAGTATTTTGGAATATGAAACTTCATTTTTTAGGCCGATTTAGATCTCCTGCACCGTACCCCGGATTACCGGCTGCTCGAGGTGCATATATGGGTGGTTTTGGCTATCAACCTTATGGATTTCAACAAGGGTTAATGTACTCTCCCTATGGGTTAGCTACTCTTGTTTCATAATACTTTATGTGTGTTTTTGTAGTATTTGAAAAAACTTGTTTTTGGATTCTAGCACTACACTGTAAACATATTCGGGTTTTGTTTCATTATCTTTCTTTTAAAAGCAACCGATCGGGAATAAATCGGTCATTACGAATATGGGGGATCATGTATAGCTCTTCTTTCGTTTTTATCGATGTTTTTAAATCAGTTTTTTAGATCGAACCTGAGAGCCTCCGGTTCATGTAAACCGGTACAAATCGTTACTCGAACCGTAAATATTTTAAAATATCTTTATATTTGAACCGAACAGAAAAATTTGCGGTTCGAATTGCCGATTTCATAACATAGCTTTTTATACATAACAAAATTTGGGTAACCAAAAGTTATTGCACTATATTTTAACCTTCTTCTCCACCAATTGTTTCTTTTTTTCTGTGTATTTGGAAGAGCTAACGATTTAGATCTTGTTATGTTTGTGTTCAGGAACATGTATAGCTCTTCTTTCGTTTTTACCTATGTTGTTAAACCGGTTTTTTAGATCGAACCGGAGAGCCTCCGGTTCAAGTAAACCGGTACGAATCATTGCTCGAACCGTAAATATTTTAAAATATCCTTATATTTGAACCGAACCGAAAAATTACCGGTTCACTAAAAACCGGTTCGAACCGCCGATTTAAAAACATAGCTTTTTAGTTTTTATACATAACAAAATTTGGGTAATCAAAAGTTATTGCACTATATTTTAAACCTTCTTCTCCACAAAGTGTTGCTTTTTTTCTATATCGTAATTTGGAAGAGCTAATGATTCAGATCTTGTTAAGTTCGTGTTCGAGATCAAATATTCAAATTATGTCGTATTATATTTTTTCGTACAGGTATGGTGCATATAGTCCAGAATATCAATACTCACAGGTGAATAAGGAAAAGTTCCCTGGATGCAAATACTGATTTGATCCATTTTTCATTTGTGTATATTTCAGGGGGTTTACAGTCCATATGGGAATCAACAATTTCTTAATATATACCGAATCCCGAGCACACTCAGCACTGCTATTCCTCGAGGTCATGGCTATACATCGGTTCCTGGATTCCCGCAGATTGTTCAGTTTGGTGGAAACAATATCAATGCCTTGGCAACTACGATTCCCGCAGGTATACATTTGTTTTCTTCAGTGCTTTTCTTGTTTTTTGACTCAAGAACGCTTAGTAATATGTCTAGTTTTGATAGTATAATGTAGGGATTTTTTCGATGACGACTTAAACTTTGTATTGGATCTCGATTTATATGCAAAATTTGTGTATTTCAGTTTCTATATAGTGGCATAAGTATGTGCAGAATTTTGAATGCAAGTTTTGTATTTCAAAATTGATTGATATGATGATTTTAAGAGTGTCTTGTTGAAAAACATGTATTTTTGTGTATATAAACACATAAAAGAAGAATTATATGTTTTACAAGTTGAAAAACGTTTTGACTGAGGTTTTTTTTTGAAGAAAAGATTTTTCGTATTTATATGTACACGGTAGTGATATTAAACCCACCCGTGAAATGATTTTATGACTGTTTTGTAGAAAAACATGCATTTTTGTGTGTATAAACACATGGAAGAAGAATTCTATGCTTTATGAGTTGAAAAACGTTTTGATTGAGGTTTTTTTCATCTTTATGCGCACATGGTATAGTGATATTAAACCCACCCGTGAAATGATTTTATGACTGTTTTGTAGAAAAACATGCATTGTTGTGTGTATAAACACATGGAAGAAGAATTCTATGCTTTATGAGTTGAAAAACGTTTTGATTGAGGTTTTTTTCATCTTTATGCGCACATGGTATAGTGATATTAAACCCACCCGTGAAATGATTTTATGACTGTTTTGTAGAAAAACATGCATTTTTGTGTGTATAAACACATGGAAGAAGAATTCTATGCTTTATGAGTTGAAAAACGTTTTGATTGAGGTCTTTTTCATCTTTATGCGCACATGGTATAGTGATATTAAATCCACCCGTGAAATGATTTTAGGAATGTTTTGTTGAAAAACATGTATTTTTCTGTATATCAATACATGGAAGAAGAATGACGTGCTTTATGAGTTGAAAAACGTTTTGACGTCTAATAGGCAGAGGTTGTACCAACATGATGATTCCGCAACAACCCCAGTTCGTATTACCTACGCAGCCTCCGGGTGGTGGTTCTGATCAAAATACCGGGTGAGGATTGATCTAGGTAAATAATATATACCGTTTTTTCGTCACTCCGACCTCCGTCTTTTTCGGTTTCTTCGCCTTAGATGATATATCATTGATTTGGCAGGTTCCCTTAGATTGCAGCAAGACTAAAAGCAACACAGTATTTGAATCTAGCCTTGCAAATTATTCATTTCGCATTCTAAAGGTACCGATCAAATTGGGATCACTTGATTACTCGGGAAAAATGTGTTCACGTTGTTTGTTTTACTATGAAAATCTACAGGTTTTCCAAGGTCCGGATAAGCTCGCCATGTCGTCTTAGTCGTTGTACAAATCTTATGTACTATTCTTTCGGTTCAGCCGTTACCATGCTTAAGTGAAAATGTGTATGTATGTAATTATGTGCAGTCTCGTGTTTGTTTGTCTCGAAACGATGTCAGATTAGCCTTCGTCTTTGTGCATAGATGGATATATTAGATTAATACCGAATATACCCTTGTATGATTTATCATATATATTTAATATTTATTATTTGGTTAGTAATTTGAACTCCAAAATTGATCATAAACCTCAATTTCATTGAACTTTTAATAATTCATTTCTTAAATGTCGAATAAACATTATAGGGCTATGTTGCATTTTTATTTTTCAATTTAATTTATCTATTAATTTTCAAATTGCATTCTAATTTTTAAAATAAATACAAAATATAACCTAAATTGGTAGTTAGTGTGTCAAAAGCCCGTTAAAGGAGCGGATTGGTGGGTTGGTTAAGCTAAAAAATATATTTTTTTAAAAAAAATCTAATTATAATAATAAATTCGTTGCAACCCTACCAATACGTAGTGCTTTTTAATGGATTTTGTTAACCTTAGAATAATAAAAGGGACATGTTTTGTGACTTTTGTCTCTATCTTTTTGGAGATCAAAATATCCCAAAATATTGAGTATAGTACACAATATGTCATTTCATTTCTTTAAATAAAGATTTTTTCGTATGCTCGAATAAGAATCTAAGTTCGGGTGCGAGAATTCGATAGTGCATTGTATTTTATTCCATAATATTTACACAACAATATTGGTTTAAATTAATGTTTTCATATCGATCGGTACACTGATCGGTACGTCAATTACCATCGGTATTTTTTAGGTACTGGGTATTAGGGTAGAATTCGGGTTTTTAAGTGCGACCCTAAAAAACTAATGAAATATTATTTTAAAAAATAAAATTAATTTTTGTACCGATCGATATCATCCAGTATGCCGGCTATACCGGTAACTCCATATCGATATAAAAACATTGGTTTAAACATATGAGCTTGAAATCAGAGTATGTACTCTCACATCCATTTTTCACGTAGAAAATCTCGAATGAAACGAAGTTTTTGGGATGTATATATACTCTTCTCTGGATGTATCGAATTCGAGTTAAACTCTCATCGAATAAAAATTCTCCTTGAATACTTGTTGGATACGAGTTCATTTTTATGTTAAAATACTTTTAAATTTTAATTGAACTATTTATTTACTTATATTTTTATTTAATACCTATCATCTCGGCATTGTAACGGTTTTAAATATTGGTTATTTGTCAAATATTTATGCTCTTAATTTATTATTTTATATAATATTAGTTATAAACTAATATCATTTAACAAAATTTAATATTAAAAAATATCCATTTTAAATCGATTATTAGTCCAAAAAACTGAGCATTTTATACATTAGTGGTTTGATTTAAAAGAATTAGAATCAATCACTTGTAAATCATCTCCCATTGAATTAGAATAAAGTGATTATTTATACTCAATATGATATTATAATACTTACATATACCAATTAATGGATTGAGTAGAACAACTCTTTTATAAATATGAGAATAATATAATTTTATTTTATTTATTCTTGATGGAATATTGTATATGTATTCTACGGGCGATGCTTAGATATGGTCCACATGATTTAGGAGTTATGGCAAATTGAGTTCTCATAATTTTGAAAATTTGGCAATTTTGAACCCCCAACGTTATGGTATGGCAAAACAGGTCTCCGACTTTGTATGGTTTGGCAAAACCAATCCATATTGTTTATCAAAATTTATAATATTAGTCCTCAAACTCTTCAATTTCGGCAATGTTAGTCCTCAAACAAAAACAATGGCGTATTTGATCCTCATAATTCAAGAATTTTGGCAAAAAACGTTAGAGGTCCTCAACATTTTTAAAAATGACAATTACGGCCGTTAAATAATTTTGCAACGATGGTCGTCAACGTTTTGAAAAAGGTAAACCCCAACGACCCTTAAATAATTTAGGTACTAATTTCGCCAAATTCCCCAAATTTGGGGACTAGTTTTACCACTAAACATAAATAATGAGAACTTGTTTTGCATTTTTTAAATTTTGTGGACTAATTATGAACTTTGAAGATTGAATTTACCAAATTTTACAAACTATGAGGATGAATATTGTCAATTAATTGAAATTTGATGATTGTATACGTCAAAAAATAATTTGAGGATCAAATTTGTCAAAATCAACAAAATATGTAGACCAACACCGCCATTTTCCGGTATTCTACTCTTTCAACTTTTCAAAAATGCGGTGCAGTGTAACATCTTACGAGATACAATCTCCTACCACATTCTTCATTCAAATAACAATTTAAAAATACATTCTAACATTAAAATGTATTTTAAGAATGCATACAGAAGATAGTTTAATTACTCCATTTTTTTTTGTCACAGATCAACTTTTGGTTTTTATATAATTAAATATTTAAATTAATTTACTTTTATTAAATAATTATTTTGTGCATTGGGTTCATGCCAAAAGTATTCTCCAAGAGGTTGCTTGATTCTTCTAACCTTTGCAGGATTCATTCCTTCTTATAGAAGTGGAACACTAGATCACCAATTCTTCAAGTTATACTTTTTATTAAATATCTATTAAACCAAATTATTGAACCATTAACACAATTATATTATTAAATAATGCAAGTTATTAAACGAAAAAATTGAGATATTATAAGAAAAAACCTGATTTGGTAATCGTTAAATATAAACTTTTTTTATTAAAACCAAATTTCCAAGATAAATATAAAACTCTATGGCTTTTAATAAATACGAACAATTCGTGAATATATATTGTTCAATTTAATAAAAATATTTATTTGTTCAAATTAAAGTATGAACTATTTTCGAATAACAAAACAAGATTAAATAAAAATTCGAACGAACAATGATATGTTTGCTAACATTCGAATTTGAGTATTTTAATATTATTTTTGCACGAACATGAACGTACATAGATTCAAATACAAATGAACATGAATGTGATACGGGCACAAAAACAAAGATGGAAACTAACACGAACGAATATGAACAAAATTTTAGAAATATGAATAATATTACTGTAAGATTTTTCATTAAAATTATAATATAAACGAGCACGAGCAAATCGAAATCGACTTACTCGGGTCGAATTACAACGAGAACTAAATTGAAATTTGCTTTCATCAATCGTTGATTGAATATACGACTAACCAAATGCGTTTGGATAACTATGAGAGTAATTAAAAAATTATATGGATAATTGTACAGGGCAAATATGTAATTACTGGAAAATCACTTGTTCCAGTAGAAATCAAACGATTTCAGATCGCTTCTTCAGAGTAAGTGGAATTCAGAAAGTGAAATCATGATAAAATTTGCAGGCAGGAACTGGATGTGAATCGATTTACCTGGTAGTTTTTTGTTGTTGTTTGGGGCTAGAAGTCTGCTACTGAAATCTGTTGTAATCGGAAGAAAAATACTAAGGTAAGAAGTGATTAACGCAGTCTTGCGGCGGCGTTGGTTGCAGACTAGCAGCAGCGGGGACAGCCGATTGACCGCACTGACGACACCGCGTCGCAACAAGAATCTGACGGCAGGAAGGACACGATGAATGCGATCCGAGCCAAGTATCGATACAAACCACGTGAAATCCGTGACCGCACTGCGGAAGAATTCGTACTTCCTCGCCTGCGACGAAATCCGCCAAACAAATGGCGCAGTCCGAGATCTTCGACTCAAGTACACTGTCTTCACCGAAAATTAATTGCGGAAGTGATTTAAGCACCTTCTTCTTCAATCCTTTGTTAGCGGAAGCTGATCCTTCGCCGCCGAGACGCCGGATCCAAGCACAGCGTGCGGCGGCTATGAGACCTAGCACAGAGGCAAGCGCACAGAGAAGTACGGCGAGGATAACGACGAAATCGAAGTCGAGTCTCTGTATCGACTTCGATTCGTCCGTCGACGACGAAGGTTGATGCGACGGCGAGAGGAGATGTCGGTGGCCGTTCATTTAAGCTAAACAGCACGGAGAGCGACTTCGGGTTTTTTCGGCTGAGTTTCAGGCTAATTATGTGAACGGTAGGCACAATGGTATTTATATGAAGAAAGTTTGATACTTTATGCTTAAACAGTTAAAAGTTTAATTTGGACGCCCACATCCATGGATAAAGTGGCGCGCCTTAATGCGTGACAATAATTTATAAATTAATTTATTATAAATATTGTGTTTAAATTAAATCCTTTGATGCGTACAGAATTATGATATCATATAAATATTATTATTTATATTTTAATGTTTTATTATTTATAAAATATATGTGATACCAAGATGAATCATGAATTCCTACCTAAATTCAATCCCAGCTGGACTATTAGAATATTTATTACAAATCCATACCATCTAAATAATAACATTTACTTTCACTATAATTGTATTTATTGTTTATATTATAAATTATTTTATTTATTTTTCAAAAAAATATTTTGATGATAATAATAAAGATAATAATTATTATTTCATGTATATAAAAATAGATTTTTATAAAATACATTATATATAGATATTAAATTTCAACATTATGGCTATGTTTGGAAACAATGGTGAGATGGTTCAGTGAGATCACCGCACTTTTGGTTTTTTTTATACAAACCGAACATCAATATAAACTGTGTTTTATAGAACGCAAAATACAACAATCTTCTAATCATAGACATTCATTAAGTGCCAAAAAGTCTCATATTGTCAAATTCTATGTTAATCATTATTAGATATTCAAAAAAATCAAAAAAAATATAAATGACAAATTATCAAAATATATATAACAATTAAAAATTTAGCTTTCGAAATAACAAGTTTATCATAAATTAATAATGAAACATAAATTAATTAATGTAAAATGGATGTTGTAAGAAATCCATGTCCGTACTAAATTTTACAAAAAAACATATTTTTTGGAGTAATTTGGGATAAAATGCAAATGATTCTTTTTAAAAATATCATACTTTAAAAAAGGAATGAGAACAAAGAGAATGTGTAAAGTTGTTATAAGACTACTGCACATGGCACCATCACAAAGTAATTCATTATTCTTATCCACTTTGATTCTTTCAAATTACTATACTTAAAATCAATTAATTAATCAAAGTTAAGAGTATAAGGTTAATCAAATTAATTTGATCAACTATTTTAAGGTGATTACAATCATTCGTGTTTCGATCAAACTCAAATCATTCCCAATCCTTATTGACATTGTCCGATTAAATTCAAATCTTGTAGATGATTATAATTGAGACGTGTTAATTGACTCACAAAGTGGATTGAGTTGGTTTACAATGAATAGGGTACCATCGAACAAGGTTTCTGTCTTTTCAAAATTTCGGGGAGAAGTGAATAAAATGGTTCATTGCTATGTTGAATTGGATTTTTAAATACTACAATAAGAAACAAGCTCGATTAACAAAAGCACAATTCAATCGCAAAACTTCAATTCAAATGAATTTTATTTAAAAAAATTTGACGAAATTCGAAATTTGATGGATAAAAAATAGTATTTCCATATGTTACCGTAAAAGAGTACATTTATTGGGATCATACGTAAATTTGACCTCTTTGTTGTTTACATGCACATTTTGTTCCTTCATTGGCTTACGCAGCAGCATTTTCACAGCGCCGGTTTGAGGTTGAGGCGAGAAGCCAGTTTCTGGCCAAGGGACCTGTCCGCCTGAACAAACCCACAAAATAACTAAACTTTACAACACCCATACAAATTGAGAAAATGACTGTTTTGTCCCAAAAATTTGGTGATGTCATCCTAGTTTCCAAAATTTGGCAAATTTGATTTCCATATGACAAAATTAGTCCGAAAATTTTGAAGACCAATTTCACTATATACAATAAATTTTGAGGATTAGATTTACGAAAATTTACAAAAATGAGGACTAGTTTTGCTATTTGCCATACAAATTACATTCTTTAGGCATGTACCTGAGACCAGTACGAAATCCAAATACTCCGAATCTCGGGGGTGAGTCGAGGGTCGGATAGAGCGTCGACCCATCGACCAATAAACCTCTCCTGCCTAGAAAAACCATAAAATATCAACTACTTCATGCTCATACTCTAGTTTACACAAAACAATCTTTTCTTAATGCAGCAAGTCCCGAGACGTGAATCATCGGAACAATCGAATCGAAACATTAGTTCGTAATTTTGATTCTCATATTAACATGAATAATTACCTGTCTGCTTCCCAAGAACGGTATCTTTCACCGGGCTGCTTGAAGTTGTTCTCTTTCTCTATGCAAACCTGATATTATATTGTGGGATTAAAATCATTGTGAAAAAGCTAAAATTACATAATGACGCCTTCGTTTCCCAAACTTTTATAGTTTTGATAAATTTGATCCTCTACGTTTGCAACATTTGGCAAATCAAATCCCCAAAGTGGTAAAATCGATCCTCGAAATTTGCTTGTGGTCGAGAATCTGAATTACCAAAAGTGAGAACTTTGGGGATCAATTATGTCATATAAACTAAATTTTGGGAACTGATTTTGTCAAAACATATAAAATATTGGGATCAGTTTTACCATCTCAATACTTTCGGGGTCACAATTGTAACAAGGGACCAAATTGTCAAAATCATGAAACTATAAGCTAAATTTACTTGTAGCACGGCAAGTTATATAAAATCTTGATGTGTTTTATGCAGTGAAAAATGCACCTTTTCACGTTTTCCAGGCAAAACTGCCGTCGGAATGGGGACTTTCTCAGCATGACGAGCAGGATCATACCTTGAAGGGAAGTAATTTACCTGAAAAGAAAGACAATGCATTTTTACAACACAAATGAGCCGTATAATATCGATGAAAGAACATTAACAAAAGATGCATATAATAAGCGAAAATGTGGATAAAAAGCAATTGTTCGTCGAAGTGAAAGTAGAATTGTACCTCTTCATCCCTGTGCATGAAGTTCATGAAACCCTCATGGTGATTATTGTGATGAGCATTTTTTGGAGCATTCACCGGAAGCTGAAGATAATTTGGTCCAAGACGATGTCTTTGTGTATCGGCATAAGAAAATATACGAGTTTGGAGAAGTTTATCATCAGAGTAGTATATTCCAGGGACAACAATGGCAGGACAGAAAGCAAGTTGTTCGTTCTCGGCAAAGAAGTTATCGATGTTCCTGTTCAATACCAAGCGACCAACTGGCTGCAACGGTAAAATGTCTTCGGGCCATGTTTTTGTTACATCAAGAGGATCGAAATCAAATCGATCTTCATGATCAGGATCAATAGTCTGAATAAAAAGCTTCCATTCAGGATAATTACCAGCTGCGATCGAATCATATAAATCTTGCGTAGCATGGCTATGATTAGCTCCTCCAACTTTGATAGCTTCATCCTCGAGTAGAGATTTCACTCCACAAGTCGGCTTCCAGTGGAATTTTACGTAATGTACTTTCCCGGCTTTGTTGATCAGTGTATAAGTATTGACACCAGAGCCTTCCATGTGCCTATAATCTTGAGGAATACCAATATCATCAAATAAGAAAGTGAACATATGCAAACTCTCTGGATGATGAGAAAAGAAGTCGAGGATTCTCCAATTCTCTTGAATGTGGGACTTTGGATTAGGTTTCAAAGCATGAACCATATCGGGAAATTTCATTCCATCACGAATAAAAAAGACCGGGAAGTTATTACCTACCAAATCGAAGTTTCCCTGCATTAAAAAAACATGCAAAATGGATCTCTTAGATGGATAAATTCATGGTACTATTATAAGAAAATATTGAATACCTCTCTTGTGTAGAATTTTACAGCAAAACCTCTAGGATCCCGGAGAGTTTCGGGACTTCCACGTTCGTGTATGACAGTAGAAAACCGAAGAATAATAGGTGTTTGAACACCAGGAGCACGAAGAAAATCGGCACATGTAAGATGAGATATATCATGTGTGACCTCGAAAAAACCCTTTGCACTGGCACCTCTAGCATGAACAACACGTTCTGGGATCCTTTCACGATCAAAATTAGCAAGCTTCTCTAACAAATGATAGTCCTCAAGGAGAATTGGCCCTGTCAAAGCCAAAATCAAACTTCTTATCTTAATTAATGACTAAATGATGATTTTAAATAGCGTAAATCGTATTTAAATGAACATGAAATGCAGATAAGTGTAGAAAAACAAAGAAATACCTCTGGTTCCAGCAGTCAGAGAATGGTTATTATTCCATACTGGTGCTCCAGAGTTAGTAGTCCATAAAGGCGAATTAAACACGCTAGAAGGACGATACTGCATCATCACAGATAAAACCAAATCTCAACAGTCAACACCCGCAAAATCCAATAACATAAACCATAATAAAGTCATCAAACTTTCGATCAAAGAATACCGATAAAGCGTAAACCAAAATAAAATCGAAATCAGGTACAGCAAGCCATCAAATTCCTAGTTTTTTTCAAAAACTCGATAAAATAGCAACGAATCAAATTCAAAATCCTAATTAACTTGTAATTAATCCAATTCAGGAACGAAAACATACCTTGTACGGATCCATGGCCGCAGGGATAACTAAAGAGGAAGCAAGTTTAGGGATAATAATTGGGAGAATGCGGTTAGCACAACAAATAGATGTATGTATATAAAATGAAGTTGGTGACTACAATCTCGAGGGCGGGTCTCACTAGAACAATATCCACATAAAATTATTTTATATAAATAAAAAATCACTCAAATATAAAACGATCAAGATTATTATATGGTAAAAAATCATTAAAATTAAATTTCACTAAAATATAAAAAGATCAATATTGAAATAATTAATTTTATGAGATGCAAATTTGGTTCAAATAATTATATTATTTGATAATTTTGATCTATAAAATTTTACTATTATAGTAAATTAGTTTTCTGAGTATGAATATTGTAACAAATTTGATCATCATACTTTGTATTTTTTTACAAAATAAATCATCAAAGTTTAATATATATAATATAATTGATACTCAGATTTTTCAATTTCGAAAATTGATATATTCGATCAAAATAAAAATTTGAAGAGTGATTGTATCATTTTATGATATGATACTTCAAATATTGCAAATTTGAACGATCAAATTTATCAAAACCTTAAATTTGATTACTAACTATGATATTATAAAAATGTAAGAATGAAATTTACAAATACTACCAAATTTAGGGACTAATTACTAATAAATTAATTGAATTGTGAATGTAATGTTTATTATCCCAACCACAATAAATGTTTGGAATATATTTTAATAGACGTGGGCTATTACGAATAAGCCACGTGGCTCAACCTCGACCTGTGTGATGATCAACGATTCTATCCGTTGGGGAGAAAAACGACGCCGTGTGAATGCATCTTGATTCCTTCACTCCCTTTTATTAGGGCTTTTTCTCCTGATTAATGTTATTTTAAAAATGAATTGATTTTATGGTTTCATTATCGTTCTCAGAACGCTTAAGTGTTCTCAAAACGAGTTAAAGTGCTATACAGAATGCTAAAGCGTTCTCAGAACGCTAAAGCGTTCTCAGAACGCTGTAGCGTTCACACTTTTTCTATAAATATTTCACTAATTTGTATAATTGTGTACCACATTTGCAGCAACTTGTTTACGACAACTAATCGTAATTAAGGTATAATTTATTTTTATACATATATTATGATAGTTTTATTTATTTATTTGTTATATGTTTAATATATTGTTGAATTATTTGACATTTATTAATCACAATTAAACAAAATTTATTAATTACATACATGTTATGTAGTTTTATTTACTTATTTATAAATTATTTATTTATTTAATATATGTTTCAATTATTGTTGAATATATTGTTAAATTATTTGAAATTCATAAATATCAATTAAAGTATAATTTATTTTTATAGATATTATGATAGTTTTATTTATTTATAAATAATTTATTTATTCATTAGTTATATGTTGCAATTATTATTGAATGTATTGTTGAATTATTTGACATTTGTTAATCTCAATTAAACATAATGCATTAATTGTATACATGTTATGTAGTTTTATTTATTTATTTATTTGATATATATTTCAATTATTTTTGAATATATTGTTAAATTATTTGAAATTAATAAGGGTCAATTAAGGTATAATTAATTTATATAGATATGTTACGTAGTTTTATTTACTTATTTATGAATAATT
The DNA here is from genome assembly GCA_009725065.1 of Utricularia reniformis. Classification (NCBI taxonomy): domain Eukaryota; kingdom Viridiplantae; phylum Streptophyta; class Magnoliopsida; order Lamiales; family Lentibulariaceae; genus Utricularia; species Utricularia reniformis. Next base: position 243,708 of record RWGZ01000948.1, read on the forward strand.
TTTGTAGATAAGTTTTTGTAGTTTTATCTTATTTATGTGTTTGTTATATGTTTCAATTATTGTTGAATTAGTGTATAATTAATTTATATATATATGTTATGTAGTTTTATTTACTTATTTATTAATAATTTTTGTAGATAAGTTTTTGTAGTTTTATCTTATTAATGTGTTTGTTATATGTTTCAATTATTGTTGAATTAGTGTATAATTAATTTATATAGATATGTTATGTAGTTTTATTTACTTATTTATTAATAATTTTTGTAGATAATTTTTTGTAGTTTTAGCTTATTTATGTGTTTGTTATATGTTTCAATTATTGTTGAATATATTGTTGAATTATTTAATAGATATGTTATGTAGTTTTATTTACTTATTTATTAATAATTTTTGTAGATAAGTTTTTGTAGTTTTATCTTATTTATGTGTTTGTTATATGTTTCAATTATTGTTGAATTAGTATATAATTAATTTATATAGATATGTTATGTAGTTTTATTTACTTATTTATTAATAATTTTTGTAGATAAGTTTTTATAGTTTTAGCTTATTTATGTGTTTGTTATATGTTTCAATTATTGTTGAATNTCTCCGGGTATGGATAAGTGCAAGAAATATACCCGGGTAATATCAATAGTCCCCTGGTTTTCAGATTCAGAGTCTGAGTCGTAAACCACATATTAACGGCTCGTCCCGAAAGTCGGTACTTGCTCAGGAATTTTCCCGGAAAAACAGGTAGTAGGGTTGAAAACCCCCCGCAGACGCGATCGTTTTGACACTAAGAACATCAGATTCTGAGCTCCGGCCAGAATCTCGGGATTTTTTCTCGACGCGGGGATCCGGCCCTATAAATACCAGATCCCCTCTGTTACAGTACTTAACCGCGGCAACTAAACCTTCTCGCGACAACTCGGCTGACTTCTCGCGACAGACCTTGCAGCGCAGTAGCCGCGACAACTCAATCGACTTCTCGCGACTACTCTCAGAACTCAGTTCTCGCGACATTAAGAACAAATTCTCGCGACTACACCCAGTACGCAGTGACCGCGACTTTAGGAACGAGTTCTCGCGACAACTCTTATTACACAGTGAGTCGCGACTTTACGAACGAGTTCTCGCGAGACACTTAATAAAATCAGGAAAAAATTGAAAAAATTGAATAAAAATTTGAAAACCTTAATCCCGAGAACTTCTCATCATGTCGTCCGACTCCGCTCGTTCCTCTAACTCCGATACCTCGTCCTCTCATTCCTCGGACTCCCCATCCAACTCGGGGAGTTCCAACTCGAGTCTTTCTGCTTTCCGCTCACCGATTACGAATCCTTACCCTCACTTTTTTGAGCGAATCGCACGTCTCGAGAATACGACCGGTCCTCAGAGTCCTGCCGTCCTTGCCTTAAAATCTTTTGACCAGCCCTTTTCTATGCATCATCGGAAGTGGGAAACTCTGATAGAGGATTACCATCTCCCTTCCGATTGTGTTATCTACAAGCCGGGTCCTTCTGATAGTATCCTGCGTCCGCCGGTTGGCACCCACGCCATCTGCTTCGAGTACCTAGAGAGCGGTCTCCGTTTTCCTCTTCACCCTTTCATATCCGCTCTCTTGACTGCTTTAAACGTCCATCTTTTCCAACTCAACCCGAATGCGATATCTTTGGTTGTTGCCTTCATCATCTTCATGGAGACCAATGGGATTTCAATGACCGTGGATAGCTTTTTCCGAATTTTTCAGATCAGTACCGCTGTCCATTATGGTGCCCAAGGCTGTATCTTTTTCCGCCAAAGGCACAAGAAATGCCCCTTTCCATTCTCCCCTCCTCACTCAAGTCATGACTGGAAGAAGCACTTCTTTTTTGTCACTGGTGTGGGTTCCACCCGGTTATCCGTGCTCAGTCTTCCTTGGCGGTTCCCAATCGAAGGGGAGCCCTTCTTTCCGGAATCATTCTATCGTGTCCCGCGGTCCAATGTTCCTAAGGCCTTGGAGAGGATACTTGCCGCATGTACTACATCGGACGGCACTGTCTGGACTCCGAAGACGCTGTTCTATGCTCCGATCCTAGTCGCTTCCAAAATCCTTCCAGCCCCTACCCATTTTAGTAGGGGATTACTAGGTATCCAGACCATATGTTAACGTGTAAAACATCCCAACACTTCTCGTTTAATAAGCACACCTTCCTGAAAACCATGAATTTGCGTTCTTTAATCTTTTTATTTTTTTACTGTGTTTCTCACACGACTTGCTTGCTTCGCAGAGAAAGTAATGGCTCCCCCTGGAGGTCACTCGAAGTTAGGTGACAAGTTGAGGTCTCTCCGTACTCTCGTTACGGAGAAGGATGAGCTGATCTTCGAGATGGCGCCCGAATCTCGGAATCGCACCGCTACGGAAGAGTTGGCGCGAAGTTTGCAGGAGACTGTGCCGCGGGTCGAGGAGGTCCGACCGGTTACTCCAACACCTCCATCCCCAATAATTGAGAACCCGGAGCCCGCGGGAGGTGAACCGGCTATAGAGGCCCCCGAGAGTCCCGAAGATTTAATTCCTGTGTCTCGGCGATTAGAGCTTGCTGCTAGGGACTTCTCCCCCGACGAAGGGATGTATGACTTCGCCGAGACACTAGTGGACATTGTCGGGGATGATGAAGAAGGTGAAATAAGCGGGGATCAACCGACAGACCCGCTGGTGGAGGAGATTGTCCGGGAGACCCGTCCGAAGGAGAGGGCAAATAAAGGGGGTCCTTCGGACAAAGGAAAAAGACCGGTGGAGGGCCCCACCATTTTGGAGGTTGCGGAACCTACTAGGAAAAGTGGGTTAACCGCCGAGTTCCTCGACGCCTTCCGAATAAGGGATATTCCAAAGCATGTGGTAAAGGAATGGCTCGAGATGGGACGTCAGGCTGGACTGACATTAATAAAAGATGGAGTCACCTTTCGGATTCCGAGAGGTGATGGTGTTTCCAACAGGCCAGCCTTAACATATTTTGAAAGAAATCCGTCACTCCCGCCGCGTGGACGAGATGACCACACGGTGTTCACCGACCTCGGTCTGTTGATGAGCCAGTTTGCGACCGCGCGTCGCATGATGGGAGAGGTTTGTAATCAAATCAGCCATCGCTATTTACTTTTTTATTTCGCCCGTAACTCATACGTTTTATCGTTTTTGCTTTGTTTCAGATGGAGCGGACGGTTGTGGAGATGAGCACCGCAGCCGCAGTAGGGGAGTACTGCATGCTCAGGCATTCGGAGCTTGATAGCCCGGACATAATAGGGGAGCAGACAAAGAAAGCCGCAGAGAAGCTTATTCAAAACCAGCGGGAAAAGCATGCCCAAGAGATGGCGGCACTCCGGGAAGAGCATAATAAGGCGATCGATGCCCTAATTCGGGTTCATCGCAGCGAATTGACGGAGTGTGCGGCGTTTCATATCGGGAAGAGGCATGCTCTTGAGCAATCGATTGATACTCTCAAGACGAATGAGAAGTACGCTCAAGATAAACTGGTGGAAGTTAGGGCTGAGACCGAAGATAAATTGAAAAAGGCCAAAGACGCCAATGCTGTTGATAAGAAAGCTCTCGGAAAGGCCTTGGAGGAGAACAAAGACTTGAAGTCAAAGAATGAGTCCCTCCAAGCCACCGTAGATGGTCTTCGGGCTCGAGCTGCTAGGTTGCCGTCCCNCAACAATTAAACTGGTAAGCAAGCGCCCTAGGGAAGCTGGTGAAGGTTCGGGCTCCCAGAAGAAGAAGAAGAAATAAACTTCTGTACTTTACTTCTTCGGATTTTGTATTCTCCCCAGTTTTGTATTCCCCATATATAAGAAATTTTCTTTTACTTTCCTTTCGATTTTTGCACTTTACTTTCGAATAAATAACCATACTCTTAATAATGTAAGTTCTCCTCTTCTCGACTTATTTTCTCGCCACATTCCTCAAGAAAAATGTAATTCCGGATAACCTTCTTCAAGGNGCCATTGGGGAGGTTCGTTACAACGACGATTTCTTCGCAACTTTATTCTTTTCATTATACTAACCTTTCTTGTTTTTATTTCAGATGGAGCGTACCATAATCGAGTTGGGTACCGCAGCTGCAGTAGGGGAATACTGTATGCTCAGAGATTCGGAGCTCGACTGGCCGGATATTATCGGGGAGCAAACCAAAAAGGCGGCGGAGAAGCTGATGCAGAATCAGCGAGATAAACATGCTCAGGAGATGGCACCACTCCGAGAAGAGCATAGTAAGGCGATCGAGTCTCTACTTCGAGCTCATCGCAGCGAGCTAACGGAGAACTCCGCCTTCCACATCGGACAAAGTCACGCCCTTGAGCAATCAATAGAAACCCTCAAGATGAACGAGAAGTACGCACAGGACAAACTCAAAGAGATCCGAGAGCAAACTGATGAGAAACTGAGGAAGGCCAAAGAAGAGAATATGGCCGATAAAAAAGCTCTCGGAAAAGCTGTGGAGGAGGTCAAAGAGCTCTCATCAAAAAATGAAAGCCTCCAGTCCATCACTGATCGACTCCAGGCACGAATTGCCAAGCTGCCGTCCCAGATTAACGACTGCTTCCGGAAGTTAATATGGGAGTACACAGTTCACTCTCCTACTTTCCGGAACATGGGGGCGGTAGCTCATGCCAAGTCGAATGTCCTGTACTTCTTACGGGGGAGTGTCCAGACGCAAAGAATCCTGGGCATATCGCTGACTGCCGAGGAGATAAAGAAGCTCGATCCCAAACTCAACGGAAAATTCGAGCCTATATCCGTTGAGGGCACGTTGGATTGCTCACAGGATCCGTTCGGGGCGCTACATTTTAATTTGGATGAAGATCTTCACCAGCAACTATACTCGGAGGACATTGAGACCGAGGAGGGTCCATCTCCGGATGCATTTAAAAGATTGGCTACTTTATTCCCGGAACCGATAGGCCCTCTCGTGGCGGAGCTCCTGAAAGACGACGATGTAATGGCGGCGTATAACCCCCAAATATATACCCCCGCTAGCGTAACTGGAGCTTGGGAGCGCCACGAAGATGAAGTAGCGAGGTTTTCAGCTGCCAAACCTCCCTCCTCTCAAAAAATAAAGTTGGTGAAAAAGCGCCCTAGCGGACCTGGTGAAGGCTCAGGCTCCCAGAAGAAGAAGAAGAAATAAACTTATGTAACTGACTTCTTCGGTTTTTGTATTCTCTCCCCGTTTTTGTATTCCCCACATATATAAAATTTGCTTTGATTTTCCTTTCGATTTTTGCACTTTACTTTCGAATAAAGAACCATACTCTGAATAATGTAAATTCTCCTCTTCTCAACTTATTTTCCCGTCACATTCGCCGATAAATGTATAATTCCGAATAATTCACTTTAAGAAATGACCTTTCGAGAATATATAAGAATATGCGTGAATCTCCGATTATGGATGCGCAACAACAACGCATATGATAATAATAAGGATGTAAGGGAGTCCCCAGTGTAGTGGGGTTTGCATAAGTCTGCGATAACTCTAAGGCGAAAGCCTCTTTAAAATGAGTAGATACTCNCTTTCGAATAAAGAACCATATTCTGAATAATGTAAGTTCTCTTCTCAACTTTATTTTCCCGTCACATTCTTCGGGAGACGTATAATTCCGAATAATCCACTTCAAGAAATAACCTTTCGGAAATATAAGAATATGCGTGGGTCTCCGATATGGAATCTGTAATTCCGAATAATCCTCAACAAGAAATAGTCTTTCGATAATATAGGCATATGCGTGGATTCCCAAAATATGGATGCGCGCAACAACGCGCATAATAATAATAAGAATTTAAAAGAGTCCCCAGTGTAGTGGGGTTTGCATAAGCCCGCGATAACTTAAAGGCGAAAGTCTCTTTAAAATGAGTAAATACTCAAGATAAGTCCAATGTTCTGCATCTACCAATATATCTCCGCCACCGGTATATACTTACATCCGGGGTCATCATGCTCTTGCCACCGGTATACACTTACACCCGGGGCCACCGCCAGATCGACCCGTTCATAAAACGGAGTCGTGACATTCTTGCCTCCGGTATACACTTACACCCGGGGCTATCGTACATTTGACCCGTTCATAAAATGGAGTCATTTGGCCCGTTCATAAAACGGTGCCTTCGCATTTTCGACCCGTTCATAAAACGGAGTCGTTTGGCCCGTTCATAAAACGGTGCCGTGCGGATGAGGACCAGCCTCCGGCGAGGGCGCGACCCCCGTCGGCGTGTCATGTGGGAGTCAGGTATATACTTGCACCCTGAATTGCCACGGAAATATACCTCACAACAACAAACCTCTTAACACATTCCAACAGTCATTATGTATAGACGGTTCTGCCGCGGACAGGAAGACTCACCATGTTCAAAAGTATTTTGACGCAGTATTTAATTTGACGAGTTTGAAAATGATCGACTATAAAACCGGTGGCACATTGCGTTTCTAATCTATCTTATTTAATTTATTCCAACCTCCTTCATACTAAAACGCAATGGGCCTACTCCTACCTTACCAGTCCCCTAGTCGATTGGATTCATGTCGTCAAAAAAGATACTTAAAAAGTCAGAAAATGATCACCAAAAAGAGGGGAAATTTTATTTTCAAAAAGATCGATGAGTCACGTCTATACATAATACTTGCGCAAATTGGAAATATGCCAAGTCCGTGGCAGCTCCACCCTGCTCATATTTGCGATTTTGTACGTTCCTTCCTTCACTACGGCCGTTACTCTGTACGGTCCTTCCCATTTTCGATCCAACTTGCCAACATGCTTTGAGACTTCCACTTTCTTAAGGACCAAGTCTCCAACTTTTAACAACATAGGTCGAACGCCTTTGTCATGTTGCTTAGCCATCCGCCTTTTACATACCTCCATTCGTATCGTGGCTCTATCGCGGATATCATCAATACTGTGAAGATCTAATTTTCTCATATCTTCGTTCAAAACTTCGTCGTAAGCGATGACTCTTTCGGATAAAATGGTCACTTCGACCGGAGACACGGCCTCGGAGCCGTACACTAAAGAGAAAGGGTTGAACCCGGTAGTGGACCTTGGTGATGTCCGATATGCCCACATCACGTTATGTAATTCGTCAACCCAAGAGCCTTTGGACTCATCTATCCGTGCTTTCAACTGCTGCAGGATAATGCGGTTGATAACCTCCGTGAATCCGTTTGTCTCTGGGTGTGCCACGGAGGTAAACCGCTGTTCGATTCCATAACTCTCACACCATTCATTTACTCTTTTACCAGCGAATTGCGTTCCATTATCCGACACCAATATTCGGGGAATCCCGAATCGGCACACAATGTACCTCCAAAGGAAACTGATGATCTCTTGTTCCCGAACGCGTGACACAGCTTCGACCTCTATCCATTTGGAAAAATGCTCCACAGCCACGATGCAAAATTTCTTTTGGCTGGGTGCTTTTGGAAACGGTCCCAAAATATCGATGCCCCACATATCGAAAGGGCACGTTGTCGGCAAAGGTTTCATAATGGCTCTCGGTATGTGATGCACGTTCGAGTGGAACTGGCATGCAGAGCATGCTCGAGCGAAATTCACACAATCTTTCACCAAGGTTGGCCAAAAATACCCGGCCCTCTTAACCTTGTTAGCTAAAGATCGACCTGCCGAGTGATCGCCACAGTCCCCAGCGTGAACTTCTTCCATAACGGCCTTAGCCTGTACTGGGGACAAACATCGGAGATATGGGCCTCCAAAATTCTTCTTATACAGCTTGTCATCCACATAGATAAAATTTGTGGCTCTCTGCATAGTCCTTCGAGCCTCACCTTCGTCGGTGGGTAACTCCCTCTTGATTAGATAGTTCACAATAGCNATTTATTCCAACCTCCTTCATACTAAAACGCAATGGGCCTACTCCTACCTTACCAGTCCCCTAGCCGATTGGATTCATGTCGTCAAAAAAGATACTTAAAAATTCAGAAAATGGGCACCAAAAAAGGGGGGAATTTTATTTTCAAAAAGATCGATGAGTCACGTCTATACATAATACTTGCGCAAATTGGAAATATGCCAAGTCCGTGGCAGCTCCTCCCTGCTCATATTTGCGATTTTGTACGTTCCTTCCTTTACCACGGCCGTTACTCTGTACGGCCCTTCCCACTTTCGATCCAACTTGCCAACATGCTTCGAGACTTCCACTTTCTTAAGAACCAAATCTCCAACTTTTAATAGCATAGGTCGAACGCCTTTATCATGTTGCTTAGCCATCCGCCTTTTACATATCTCCATTCGTATTGCGGCTCTATCGCGGATATCATCGATACTGTGGAGGTCTAATTTTCTCATATCCTCGTTCAAAACTTCGTCATAAGCGATGACTCTCTCAGATAAAATGGTCACTTCGACCGGAGATACGGCCTCGGAGCCGTACACTAAAGAGAAAGGGCTGAACCCGGTGGTGGACCTCGGGGATGTCCGATATGCCCACATCACGTTATGTAATTCATCCACCCAAGAGCCCTTGGACTCATCTATCCGTGTTTTCAACTGCTGCAGGATAATGCGTTTGATGACCTCCGTGAGCCCGTTTGTCTCTGGGTGTGCCACGGAGGTAAACCGCTGTTCAATTCCATAACTCTCACACCACTCATTTACTCTTTTACCGGCGAATTGCGTTCCATTATCCAATACCAAAATCCGGGGAATTCCGAATCGGCATACAATGTACCTCCAAAGGAAACTGATAATCTCCTGTTCCCGAACGCGTGATACAGCTTCGACCTCTATCCATTTGGAAAAATGTTCCACAGCCACGATGCAAAATTTCTTTTGGCTAGGTGCTTTTGGAAACGGCCCCAAAATATCGATGCCCCACATATCGAAAGGGCATGTTGTCGGTAAAGGTTTCATGATGGCTCTTGGTACATGATGCACGTTCGAGTGGAACTGGCATGCAGAACAAGCCCGAGCAAAATTCACACAATCTTTCACCAATGTTGGCCAAAAATACCCGGCCCTCTTAACCTTGTTGGCCAAAGATCGACCTGCTGAGTGATCACCACAGTCCCCACCGTGAACTTCTTCCATAACGGCCTTAGCCTGTACTGGGGATAAACATCGGAGATACAGGCCTCCAAAATTCTTCTTATACAACTTATCATCCACATAGATAAAATTTGTGGCTCTTTGCATAATTCTTCGAGCCTCACTTTCGTCGGTGGGTAATTCTCTCTTGATTAGGTAATTCACAATAGCATCCTTCCAGGATGGCTCGTCGGTTATGGCATCTAATAAAAACCATGTTTCGTTCGAAAATTCCAAATTAGCCACCTCGGCTGTCTGTTTCTCCAAAGAACTGACAGAGGGCTGATAGTGGATCATTGTTGTTATCTTTGACTCGTCGGAGAGTTCTAAAATCGTCGCCGCCTTTGAAAGGCCGTCTGCGCGCGTATTTTCCTCCCTTGGGACATACGTAAGCGTAAACATCTTAAGATTCTAAGCCGCCTCTTTGAGCTTTTCCAAATACCTGCACAAATGGTTCCCCTTGGTAGAATAAGTGTCTGCAAATTGGTTCACCACCAACTGCGAATCAGAATGAGCATGCAAACGAACGATTCCAATTTCTACTGCCAAGTTAATACCAAATATCACGGCTTCATACTCGGCGACGTTGTTAGTTGCAGAGAAGCGCAACTTTACAGCATATTCATGTTCTTCACCAGATTTCCATTCTTTAAAATAAACACCAATGCCGGCTCGTCCGGCAGATACCGATCCATCGACAAAAGCATCCCAATATTCTTGAATACCCAATTCTTCCGACCGAGTCATCTCCACTATGAAATCCACTAGTACCTGAGCCTTTAATGCTTGCCTGGTGATATACTCTATCTGATACTGGCCCAATTCGATATTCCACTTTGCTAGCCTACCAGAGGCATCAATCTTTGATAGCACGCTTCGGATCGGCTGATCCGTCAAGACTGCAATATGATGTCCTTGGAAATAGTGTCTCAACTTCCTCGAGGCGACAACCAGAGCTAATACAAATTTCTCCAAATCAGTGTAGCGAGATTCCGCTCCATGCAATTTCTTGCTCACATAATATATCGGCCTGTGCTCTTTGTCACTGAGTCTGACCAACACGGCACTCACTGCCTCTCTTGTCACTGACAAATATAAACCTAATGGTTCCCCCGGAGATGGCGGAGACATGAACGGTGGTTTACTCAGGTAATTTTTCAAACTCTCAAAAGCTCTACTGCATTCGTCATCCCAATACAGAAGATTCGTCTTCCGCAAAACCTTGAAAAACGGTAAACTTCTCTATGCAGATCGCGAGATGAAGCGATTCAATGAGGCTAAACGCCCGGTTAACCTTTGGACTTCTCTGACAGTCGTTGGAGGGGTCATTTCATGGATAGCTGTTATCTTATCCGGATTCATCTCAATTCCTCTTTCAGATACCATGAAGCCGAGGAATTTGCCTCCTTTTACACAAAAGGCACACTTGAGCGGATTCAATTTCATTCTGTACTTTCTCAGCACTGCAAAGCAATCATTCAAATACTGGATGTGGTTATCCCCATGCTTACTCTTTATTAATATATCGTCGATATAAACCTCCAAAGATTTTCCGATCATATCTTTGAACATTGAATTCATTAAACGTTGATAGGTGGCCCCTGCATTTTTCAAGCCGAATGGCATAACTCTATAGCAAAAAACGCCTTTGTTTGTCATAAATGAAGTAAACGACTTGTCTTCACAATGCATGAAAATTTGGTTATAACCCTTAAAGGCATCTAACATACTAAGCATTTCAAAACCACAGGCCGCATCCACCATCATGTCAATGGCCGGTAGCGGATACGGATCCTTCGGGCATGCTTTATTCAAATCGGTAAAATCGATGCAAACTCTCCAGCCACCACTCGTTTTTGGGACCACCACTGGATTCGCGACCCAATCCGTGTATCTCACACGCTCTATGAATCCTGCCTGCAGCAAACTTTCCACCTCCTCATCAATTGCTCTTTCTTTCTCCGGGGAAAACTTCCTCTTTTTCTGATGAACTGGTCGCACATATGGGTTAACATTGAGTCTATGAGAACAGACTTGGGGATCAACCCCCACATAATCCTGATAAGACCAAGCAAAAACATCTACATTATTTCGCAAAAAAGAAATTACCTCCTTCTCAACCTCAGGTGACAACTCGGAACCGATTGTCACTGTTTTTTCAAGATTGCCGGGAAATAAGGGAACTGTCTTGATCCCTAAAGGCTCCATCTTCATATCATTTTCTTTAAACTTCCGAAGAGAAGGTCCCTCATTTGTTTCAATAACTTCATCAGACGAGAAATCCACCATATAAACGCTAGATTTTGCTTTCGACCCCTCCATTCCGCTCCTGCACATCACATTATAGCATGATCGCGATATCTCCTGATCTCCCTTCATCTTTCCAACCCCCAGTTGCGTTGGGAATTTCATCATCAAGTGTGGTTGAGACACCACAGCTCCGAATAGATTTAAGCAACTTCTCCCAAGAATTGCATTATATGGGAGTATGGGGAGGTCTACCACCACGAATTCCACCATTAAAGTCCTTGATATCTCGGGATCGCCCAAAGTTACCGGTAGAAGAACAGATCCCTCAGCAGCGACGACGCTGTTGTTAAAACCACCAATTTCGTATTAACAGGTTGTAGTTGGGTGGTTCCTTTTAAAGCCATTTGTTCAAAAGCTGCAAGAGTCAAGATGTTGGTAGCAGCTCCGGTGTCGACTAACACTCGAGAGACAGGATGATTTGCGATAATAGGAGAGACGACCAATGCATCGTCTTGTGGGGAGAAAATCCCAGATAAGTCTTCCGGTCCGAAAGAGATTACCATTTTGTCCAAATCTGTCAGTTGGACCATGTTTACTTCCATAAAGCGCCCTTTTTGATGCAATGCCTGATAAGACCGCTTGCGGGCGCGGTTCGAATCGCCGACGCTTTTTCCCCCGGCGATAGTCATGATGTTGGGGCCTAAGTTACCCCATCTTGGTTGAACATTTTCAACGTTCAAAATAGGTTGACCCTGATTGGGGCCAATCGGAGGAGGAGGAGGTAGTGCCTGTTGGTTTGCCGGGGCTGGTGGGTAGGCGTCATATCCGTACCCTTGTTGATTTCTTTGCGGCTGATACCTGCCACGGCCGCGATTGTTTCCTCTCCTTCCTCCTCTCTGATTCTGCCTGCCCCCGTTGAAATATCCTCGGCCACCTCCTTGGCGCTGGCCGCGTTGTCCACCATTTCCACGTCCTCTTTCATTGGCACGTGGTGCGTCGGCTCTTGGGGGTTTGGCCGCCCCCTCCGGAATATTGATCTTCCCCAGTTTAGACTCGGGGAGAGCTTCCACAGTACTGATCAGCTCATCAAGCTGACCCAATTCCAGTAGCCTTTCCACTTCGGACATTAGCTCTTGACAATCATTCGTGGTGTGTCCGAAGCTCCGATGAAAACGACAAAATACTTGGGACTCATAAGTCCCCGGTGTTGGTTCATGCAAAGGAGGGGGATAGCGGAGAGATCCGCCCTTCTTCTGCTCGATAATTGCGAAAATCTGTTCATAGTTGTATGTCGGAAATGCTCTTAACTTTGGTTTCGCATGAGGGACAACCTTGTCCAAACCACGACATGCAACAATATTGTGGGACCCGTACGTCCGCACTTCGATCACTCCATGGTCCCTCAGACCTTCATCTTCTCGGATGTACTGCGTACATCTCAAAGCCAAATCCTCCATACTTTCCGGAGGATCTCTGTTCAAAGAATTGCATAACGGGTGTCCAGCTAGAATAAGCTGCAACACCCCAACTTTCTCACTAACGGTAATCCGAGGTATTTTCCTACACTCGGCCTCAAAACGGGTAATAAAACCCAACAATCTCTCCGAAGAGTCATACCGCAACGCGGTCAAAGAAGTAATAGACTTTATTGGTGTGTTGAAAGGCGCGAAGGCCGAATAGAATTGATCCTTGAAATCTTGATAAGAAACGATTGAACGTTTCGGCAACCGGTTGAACCACCGGAGGGCTGATTCTTTAAGAGAAGTGGCAAAAACGAAGCACATAGCCGCATCACTGAAGTTCATCAAACTTACATGAATCTCCAGATTCAATGTATGAGCATGCGGGTCAGTCGACCCGCGATACTATGGGAGATCTTTTGGCATTTCAATAAACTCGGAGCGAGTGGCTCCGATAATTTCCATGGAAAAAGGAGATAGGGCATTCGAAGTGTTCCATGGACTTTGCAAAACTTCTAGAGACGGTGATGCTTTTCCTCGATTTGCGGTGGGCTCATTAGCCCTCTCATTCTCAAAGTAATCACCCTCGTAAGTTGAGGTCTGATGAGTGTCCCGGGTATGTTCCCCGTACACTCGTCTCCTTTCCTGGCCAAGAGTCAGGTTGGCCTCCAACTGGTTCATTCGAGCCTCGCTCTGTTCCAGTTTCCCGCTCATTTCCTTCAACTTTGATTCAATCATCTCTCCAATCTTTTGCAAATGTTGCTTTGCTCTTCGACTGCTGCGGCATTTGCCCGCGGTTCCAGGATACGATCGACATGATCCTCTGAAGCCACATTAATAACCGGCTCCGGGCTGGCATTATTCCTTCGGGCTCTCCTCTGAGCCTCAACTTGCTCCAACTGGGTGATTAGAATACGCCTTCGCTCTTCTAAATCCTCATCGATCTCTGTCTGATCCGCAGATCTAGAGCGTGTAGGTGGCGGTAGGTGGGTGGTATTACGAACCGCAACTCGGCCAACTCGGGCGAATTCATAACATTTGGACAAACATTCGCGCGATTGAGGATAAAAACTTGGTCCTCCCCGGATGAAAACCCGCTCCGGGAGGGCCGGATAGCAACATTATGAGCGGGGGGCTCTTCCATAGCTGACGATCGAGCCCCCGGTAATACATTAAAATCATCGTTAATTTGAGGAATAGGATCCGCCTCAAATTCTTCATAAAAAATATCTTCGTTAGAAATCCGAGTAGTCATGATAGTAGAAATCCAAACTCAGCAATAAAGCTCTCAATGGGATAAAAGTCTCGTCCCCACGGACGGCGCCAAACTGATCTTATCTAAAAATGTTTTGGATATTTATTTTTAGATCAGTCAATTTATGATTAATTCGTAAATTATATTATTGTGGGGGCACGAGAGATATACGAGGTTGGGCCCACAATGTGTGGGCTTACGTCCTCGGGAGAGCGAAGCTCTACCTTGGTTTTCACAATGATAATCAAGTAATACAATTACAATGAGACGATAACGGTAATACGGGTGAAAACGGATCGAAAGACGATCAAATAGACTCAAAAAGGCCAAATATAACGAAATGTCGCGAGACAGGGCTGTGGCAAGCCTGGTAAACATTTTTAGACTAGATCAGTTTATGATTAATTCGTAAATTATATTATTGTGGGGGCACGAGCGATATACGAGGTTGGGCCCACAATGTGTGGGCTTACGTCCTCGGGAGAGCGAAGCTCTACCTTGGTTTTCACTATGATAATCAAGTGGTACAAATACAACGAAGTGATAATGATAATATGGGTGAAAACGAATCAAAAAATGGTTAAAACTGCAGTTGCGTAGCACTGGACGCGAGTGAACAGTGCAGGCAGGTGGACTGGGCGCGAGACGGTACTGTTCGCGACGAGTGGAGGACTCGTCGCGGCTTGCTGTTTGGTCGCGAGTCAGTGTGACTCGTCGCGGCTAGGCTGTCTGGTCGCGAGTCAGTGTGACTCGTCGCGGTTGATGCTGTTTAGTCGCGAGTCAGAGTGACTCGTCGCGACTGGGAGATCAGATTTTGCCTTGGGAAGCGTGATAAAAGTCCGAACCCTTTACCGAAGCCTTGTGACTCCTATTTATAGAGAAATTTAGCACAAAACTCACCCTCTTGGGCCCATAAGCATAGTCCACCTCACTTAAACCCAAAATGATTAAATATTATTAATTATGACAAAATAAATGCCATGTAGATCTCGAAGCCTCGGGAACCAATTCAGACAAGATGTTAGTTGGAAATACGATCAGAAAATTCCCGAAAACCTCGTATATCGATCCTTCGCTTTTAGATAGTGAATTCGCAGCCAGGCAACCTTATTGCACCTGTCCGGAGCCGAAATGACCCGAAACACTTCAAAATGCTTACAGAGGCTTTATATGTCGCTCGGCAAGCCAGAATTACGAGAATACAGCTTGAGAATGCCATCCGATAAAAATATGAGAATACCGAAAATACTGAGAATAGCGAAAATACCATTACCCACGTTAGACGAGCTCCCGGGTGAGAATAAATACAAGAGAATACACCCGGGTAATATCACCACGGACTTGACATATTTCCAATTTGATCTTGTCTAAAAATATTTTAGATATTTATTTTTAGATCAGTCAATTTATGATTAATTCGTAAATTATGTTGATGTGAGGACACGAGCGATATACGAGGTTGGGCCCACAATCTGCGGGCTTACGTCCTCGGGAGAGCGAAGCTCTACCTTGTTTTTCACTATGATAATCAAGTAATACAATTACAATGAGATGATAACGGTAATACGGGTGAAAACGGATCGAAAGACGATCAAATAGACTCAAAAAGGCCAAATATAACGAAATGTCGCGAGATAGGGCTGTGGCAAGCCTGGTCGCGACGTTTGGTGCGAAATGTCGCGACTAGGGCTAAAGCTTGGCTTCTCGCGACGCTTGGTGCGAAATGTCGCGAGAAGGGGCTGGTCGCGAGATTTTGTACGAAATCTCGCGAGAAAGGGCTGCAGTGGCAAAATCTCGCGATTTGGAGTGAAAGCCTTGTCTTGGGAGATGCGAAAAGGATCCGAATCCTTTCTTCATGCCTTGGGACCTCTATTTATAGGGAAATGGAGCCCATAATACAAGCTTTGGGTTAAGAGTCCAATTTCATTAGGTTAAGCCCAAAGCACCCCAAATAATCTCCAATTAAATTAGAATAAATACCGCTCCGCAAGATAACGTCCGAAATGCATTTCGATCCAGAATTAGGCGGGAATGTAGATGAGAAAATACCGGAAGACCCCGTAAAATAATCCACTACTTCCAGATGGCGAATATATAACCATATACTTTATTGCACCTGATCGGTGCGCTCCCGGGTGGCAAATGACGAAAATACCCCTGGCCCCGTCCGGGGCCGAAATAACACAGAATATCCCAAAATACTTACAGAGACTTAATACGGGGTTCGACGAGCTAGAATACCGAGAATACCACTTGAGAATACCACCCGATCGAAATATGAAAATACCGAAAATATCAATAACCACATCCGATGAGCCTCCCGGATAAAGATAAATATCAGAGAATACTTCCGGGTAATATCACAATTTACGCAAGTATTATGTATAGACGAGACTCTTCGATCTTTTTNTGTGGTTGAGACACCACAGCTCCGAATAGATTTAAACAACTTCTCCCAAGAATTGCATTATACGGGAGTATGGGGAGATCTACCACCACAAATTCCACCATCAAAGTCCTTGAGATTTCGGGATCGCCCAAAGTCACCGGTAGAAGAACAGATCCCTCAGCAGCAACAACACTGTTGTTAAAACCAACTAACTTTGTGTTCACAGGTTGTAGTTGGGTGGTCCCTTTCAATGCCATTTGCTCAAAAGCTGCAAGAGTTAAAATGTTGGTAGCAGCCCCGGTGTCGACCAAAACTCGAGAAACAGGATGGTTAGCAATAATGGGAGAGACAACCAATGCATCATCCTGTGGGGAGAAAACCCCAGATAAATCCTCCGGTCCAAAGGAGATCGTCATCTTGTCCAAATCTGTCAGTTGGACCATGTTTACTTCCATAAAGCGCCCCTTCTGATGTAACGCCTGATAAGAGCGTTTGCGGGCGCGATTTGAATCGCCGACACTTTTTCCCCCGGCGATAGTCATAATATTGGGGCCTAAGTTCCCCCATCTCGGCTGGGCATTTTCAAAGTTCAAAATAGGTTGACCCTGATTGGGGCCAACCGGAGGAGGAGGAGGTAATGCCTGTTGGTTTGCCGGGGCTGGTGGGTAGGCGTCATACCCATACCCCTGCTGATTCCTCTGCGACTGATGCCTGCCACGGCCGCGGTAGTTTCCTCTCCTTCCTCCTCTCTGATTCTGTCTACCCCCGTTGAAATATCCTCGTCCGCCTCCTTGACGCTGGCCACGTTGTCCGCCGTTTCCACGTCCTCTTTCATTGGCACGTGGTGCGTCGGCTCTTGGAGGTTTGGGTGCTGCCCCCTCCGGAATATCGATCTTCCCCAGTTTAGATTCGGGGAGAGCTTCCACAGTACTGATCAGCTCATCAAGCTGACCCAATTCCAACAACCTTTCTACTTCGGACATTAGCTCTTGACAATCATTGGTTGAGTGCCCGAAACTCCGATGGAAGCGACAAAATACTTGGGACTCGTAAGTCCCCGGTGTTGGTTCATGCAAGGGAGGGGGATAGCGGAGAGATCCACCCTTCTTCTGCTCGATAATCGCAAAAATCTGTTCATAATTATACGTCGGAAAAGCTCTCAACTTTGGTTTCGCATGAGGGACAACCTTGTCCAAACCACGACATGCAACAATATTGTGGGACCCGTACGTCCGCACTTCGATCACTCCATGGTCTCGTAGACCTTCATCTTCTCGGATGTACTGTGTACATCTCAAAGCCAAATCCTCCATACTTTCCGGAGGATCTCTGTTCAAAGAATTACATAACGGGTGCCCAGCTAAAATAAGCTGCAGCACCCCGACTTTCTCACTGACTGTAATCCGAGGTATTTTCCTACACTCGGCCTCAAAACGGGTAATAAAACCCAACAATCTCTCAGAAGAGTCATACCGCAACGCGGTCAAAGAAGTAATAGACTTTATTGGCGTGTTGAAAGGCGCGAAGGCCGAATAGAATTGATCCTTGAAATCTTGATAAGAGACGATTGAACGTTTCGGTAATCGGTTGAACCATCGGAGAGCTGATTCTTTAAGAGAAGCGGCAAAAACGAAGCACATAGCCGCATCACTGAAGTTCATCAAGCTTACATGAATCTCCAGATTCGATGTATGAGCATGCGGGTCAGTCGACCCGCGATACTGTGGGAGATCTTTTGGCATTTCAATAAACTCGGAGCGAGTGGCTCCGATAATTGCCATGGAAAAAGGAGATAGGGCATTCGAAGTGTTCCATGGGCTTTGCAAGACTTCTAGAGACGGTGATGCTTTCCCTCGATTTGCGGTGGGCTCATTAGCCCTCTCATTCTCAAAGTAATCACCCTCGTAAGCTGAGGTCTGATGAGTGTCCCGGGTATGTTCCCCGTACACTCGTCTCCTTTCCTGGCCAAGAGTCAGGTTGGCCTCCAACTGGTTCATTCGAGCCTCGCTCTGTTCCAGTTTCCCGCTCATTTCTTTCAACTTGGATTCGATCATCTCTCCAATCTTTTGCAAAGTGTTGCTTTGCTCTTCGACTGCTGCGGCATTTGCCCGCGGTTCCGGGATACGATCGACATGATCCCCTGAAGCCATATTAATAACCGGTTCCGGGGTGGCATTACTCCTTCGAGCTCTCCTTTGAGCCTCAACTTGCTCCAATTGGGCGATTAGAATACGCCTCCGCTCTTCTAGATCCTCGTCGGTGTCTATCGGATCTGCAGATCTAGACCGCACAGGTGGCGGTAGGTGAGCGGTGTTACGGACCGCGACTCGCCCAATTCGCGCGAACTCATAGCATTTAGATAGGCACTCGCGCGATTGGGGATAAAAGCTTGGTCCCTCTCCGGATGAAAACCCGCTCCGGGAGGGCCGGATAGCAACATTATGAACAGGGGGCTCTTCTAGAGCTGACGATCGAGCCCCCGATAATACATTAAGGTCATCATTAATTTGAGGAATAGGATCCGCCTCAAATTCTTCATCATAAATATCTTCACTAGAAATCCGAGTAGTCATGATAGTAGAAATCCACACTCAGCAATAAAGCCCTCAATGGGATAAAAATCTCGGGTCCCCACGGACGGCGCCAAACTGATCTTATCTAAAAATGTTTTATATATTTATTCTTAGATCAGTCAATTTATGATTAATTCGTAAATTATGTTGTTGTGGGGACACGAGCGATATACGAGGTTGGGCCCACAATATGTGGGCTTACGTCCTCGGGAGAGCGATGCTCTACCTTGGTTTTCACTATAAAAATCAAGTGATACAAATACAATGAGATGATAATGGTGAAACGAGTGAAAACGGATCGAGAAACGATCAAATATGCGGTTACGTCGCACTGGACGCGAATGAATAGTGCAGAGGGGCGGACTGGGCGCGGCAGAGGGCCAACTCGCGACGAATGGAAGGTTCGTCGCGGCCGCGTCCAAAGGATGATTCGTCGCGACAAAGGGGTTGGTCGCGGTTAAGGGTGGAGAGCTGATTCGTCGCGGGTCCAGCTTATAGCTGATTCGTCGCGATTTGGTGCTTGGTCGCGGCGAAGGGATTTTGGTCGCGACTGAAGAGCAGTTTTCGCCTTGGGATGCGTGATCAAGATTCAAAAGTCCAAAAGTCCCTTCTTAATGCCTTAAGACTCCTATTTATAGGCAAATTAAGCCCAAAACTCACCCTCTTGGGCCCATGAGCCTAGTCCACCTTACTTAACCCAAAATAATTGAATATCTTTAATTATGGCAAAATAAATGCCATGTAGACCTCGACGCCTCGGGAAGCAAACCGAATAATATGTTAATCGGGAATACGATCAGAAAATTTCCCCGAACTTCGTATGTCGACCCTTTGCTTTTAAATAATGAACTCGCAGCCGGACAACCTTATTGTACTTGTTCGGTGCGCCCTCGGTGGCAAATGACGAAAATACCCCTGGCTTCGTCCGGGTCCGAAATGGCCTGAAATACTTCAAAATGCTCACCGAGGCCTTATATGTCGCTTGGCAAGTCAGAATTACGAGAATACCGAGAATACCGAGAATACCGAAAATACCGAGAATACCGAAAATACTGATAATCACGCTAGACGAGCTCCCGGGTGAGAACAAACACAAGAGAATATTTCCGGGTAATATCAATAGTCCCCTGGTTTTCAGATTCAGAGTCTGAGTCGTAAACCACATATTATCAGCTCGTCTCGAAATCCGATTATCGTTCTGGAGCCCCGACGAGGAAGTGCTTAGTACGGTTGAAATTCTCTCGTCGATACGATCGTTTTGACACTAAGTACGTCAGATTCTGAGCTCGGGTGAAAATATCGGGATTTTCCGGCTCGGGATTTTTCCCCTATAAATAGACTGCTCGCTCCTCACAATTCATTCTCTCTCGCGTGCTTCCACATTCTCGCGACGAATAAGCCTTGAGCTCCACTCGCGACGAATAAGCCTCAAGCTTGACTCGCGACGAATCACGTTGTTTTGCTACTCGCGACGAATCACGCTAGCTTGATTCTCGCGACGAATCGTACTCACTTATCTTTCGCGACGAATCGCCTTTGCTCACTTCTCGCGACGAATCACAATACTGTGTAAGTCGCGACGAATAACTTAACAAACCAGAACACTGTACTACTCGCGACTATAACTCGCGAGTACTGTACCACTCGCGACGAAACGCTGACTCGTCGCGATTTGGACTTAAAACTTGTAAAATTAATTTCAAAAAATAAATTTGAACTTAAATTTACCAAATGTCTTACGATCGTACCGAATCTTCGGGTTCCGCTTCCTCTTCTTCCAATCGTTCGGACTCCTCATCCAATTCGGGGAGTTCCGATTCTTTTTCAGCCCCTTTTCCTCCTTGTCTTTCTACCGTCAATTCTCACTTTTTTGAGAGGGTGACTCATCTTGAAAACACCCTCGGTCCTCAAAATTCCGCGGTTAAAGTTCTTAAATCCTTTAACCAACCTCATAGCATGCGTCCTCGGAAGTGGAAATCGATTCTAGAGGAATACTATTTCCCTTCCGACTGTGTGCTATACCAACCCGATCCTAGTGATCGTCTTTTGATGCCTCCGATTGCCACCCATACTGTTTCCCTCGAACACTTGGAATGTGGCCTTCGTTTTCCTCTTCATTCATTCCTTGTAGAATTGCTCTCGCATCTACAAATTCATTTATTTCAGTTAACCCCGAATTCCATTTCTCTCGTCATCGCCTTCATAGTTTTTATGGAGGTGAATTGTATCCCCCCAACCATAGATCTCTTCTTTCGCATTTTCTATATCGGTGCGGCCGCCAATTTTGGTGCCCAGGGCTGTATATATTTCCGCCCGCGGCACAAGACGAGCCCCCTTCCTTTTTGTGCACCCCACTCCAACCATGACTGGAAAAAACATTTTTTCTTCGTCAGCGGGGTGGGGGAGACGAGGTTGGCTCCCTTGAGCCTTCCTTGGCGGTTCCCCGTCGAAGGGGAACCATTTTTCCCTGAGGCCTACGGCCCGAAATTCCGGACGTCCCTTCCGAGAACCCTGAGGAAGGCGCTCCTGGATTGTTCTAGGTCTGACGGTGCCGATTGGACCGTGAAGACCCTTCTTTACGCTCCGATTTTGGTTGCCTTCAACCTCCTTCCGGTCCCCCCCCACTTTAGTAGAGAGCTGCTAGGTACCTTATCCGTAAATTAATAATAATTTTCTGATAGGATCCATGCTTAGGAACCTACTTTAATTTACTCCAAGTCAAACTTGTGTTTCTTACTTAATTTGTGCGTTTTGCAGATAAGATAATGGCTCCCGCTCAGGATCAGAAAAAGAAGGGGGACCGGCTGAATTTCCTCCGCGATCTTCTCGCGGAGGATGATGACCTGATTTTTGAAGCGCCGCCGGGGACTCGGAACCGCACTGCCGCGGCCGAGTTGGCGTCAAGTTTACAAGAGACGGCGTCCCCGACTGGGGAAATAAGAAACGAGGTTCCTCCACCACCACAACCTGTTGCAGCGGCGGCTGATCTTGGACCGGTAGAAGAGGATCCGGCTGCAACGAACATCGAAAGTCCTCAAGACCTAATCCCGTTGTCTCGGCGATTAGGATTTACGGTTGAAGATCCCACCCCCGATGACGGCATGTACGACTTCGCCGAAAACTTAGTGGACATCATCGGGGACGATGAAGAGGGCGAGATAAGTGGGGAGCAGCTGACGGAACCGGTGGTGGAGGAAACACACCGAGAGGTCTACTCAGAGGGAGTGACCAGCCGAGCATCTCGCTCGGATAAGGGAAAAGGACCGGCGGAGGAGCCCGCCGTCTTCGAGATTGCGGAACCCAACAGAAAGAGTGGGTTAACCGCCAGTTTTATCGACGCCTTCCGTATCCACGACATCCCGAGGTTAACGGTTAAGGAGTGGCTCGATATGGGGCGCCGGGCCGGCTTTGTTTTAATAAAGGACGGGCTCACCTTCCGAATTCCGAGGTGCGACAATGTGTCGAGCCGGGCGGCCTTGGCATATTTGGAGCGGCACCCGGAGTTACCGCCTCGTGGTCGGGATGACCACACAGTGTTTACCGACGTCGGTCGGTTAATGAGTCAGACCGCGACGATGCGTCGCGCCATTGGGGAGGTTCGTTACGACGATGATTTGCTCGCAACTTTATTCTTTTCATTATACTAACCTTTCTTGTTTTATTTCAGATGGAGCGTACCATAATCGAGTTGGGCACCGCAGCTGCAGTAGGGGAATACTGTATGCTTAGGCATTCGGAGCTCGACTCGCCGGACGTGATCGGGGAGCAAACCAGGAAGGCGGCGGAGAAGCTCATGCAGAATCAGCGAGACAAGCATGCTCAGGAGATGGCAGCACTCCGCGAGGAGCATAGTAAGGCGATCGAGTCTCTACTCCGAGCTCATCGCAGCGAGCTGACGGAAAATTCCGCCTTCCATATCGGGCAAAGGCATGCCCTCGAGCAATCCATAGAGACCCTCAAGGTTAACGAGAAGTACGCACAGGACAAGCTTAAAGAAATCCGAGAGCAGACTGAAGAGAAACTGAAGAAGGCCAAGGAGGAGAATATGGCCGATAAAAAAGCTCTCGGAAAAGCTGTGCAGGAGGTCAAAGAGCTCTCGTCAAAGAGTGAAGGCCTCCAATCTATCACTGATCGACTCCGGGCACGAATCACGAAGCTGCCGTCCCAGATTAACGATTGCTTCCGGAAGCTAATATGGGAGTACACAGTCCACTCTCCTACTTTCCGGAATCTGGGGGCGGTAGCTCACGCCAAGTCGAATGTCCTGTACTTCTTACGGGGGAGTGTCCAGACGCAGAGAATCCTGGGCATATCGTTGACCGCCGAGGAGAAAAAGAAGCTCGATCCCAAACTCAACGGGAAATTCGAGTCTATATCCGGTGAGGGCACATTGGATTGCTCACAGGATCCGTTCGGGGTGCTACATTTTAATTTGGATGAAGATCTTCACCAACAGCTTTACTCGGAAGACATTGAGACGGAGGAGGGTCCATCTCCGGACGCATTTAAAAGATTGGCTACTTTATTCCCGGAACCAATGGGCCCTCTCGTGGCGGAGCTCCTGAAAGACGATGATGTAATGGCGGCGTATACCCCTCAAATATATACTCCCGCTAGTGTAACTGGAGCTCGGGAGCGCCACGAAGATGAAATAGCGAGGTTTTCAGCTGCCAAACCTCCCTCCTCTCAAAAAATAAAGTTGGTGAAAAAGCGCCCCAGCGGACCTGGTGAAGGCTCAGGCTCCCAGAAGAAGAAGAAGAAATAAACTTCCACATATAGTTTCTTCGATTGTTGTACTCTCTCCCCGTTTTTGTATTCCCCATATATAAAATTTTGCTTTTGTTTTCTTTTCGATTTTTGCACTTTACTTTCGAATAAAGAACCATACTCTGAATAATGTAAATTCTCCTCTTCTCAACTTATTTTCCCGTCACATTCTTCGAGAAATGTATAATTCCGAATAATCCACTTCAAGGAATAACCTTTCGAGAATATAAGAATATGCGTGAATCTCCGATATGGAATCTGTAATTCCGAATATTCCTCAATAAGAAATAACCTTCCGAGATAATAAGAATATGCTTGAATCTCCGATTATGGATGCGCAACGACAACGCATATAATAATAATAAGGGTTGTAAGAGAGTCCCCAGTGTAGTGGGGTTTGCATAAGTCTGCGATAACTCTAAGGCGAAAGCCTCTTTAAAATGAGTAGATACTCAAGATAAGCACTGTTCTGCATTCACCAATATATCTCTGTCACCGGTATATACTTACACCCGGGGTAATCACACTCTCGCCACCGGTATATACTTGCACCCGGGGCCATCAAATTCTCGCCGCCGGTATACACTTGCACCCGGGGTAATCACACTCTCGCCACCGGTATATACTTGCACCCGGGGCCATCACACTTTCGCCACCGGTATAAACTTGCACCCGGGGCCATCATCAGATCGACCCGTTCATAAAACGGCGTCATCGTGTTCTCGACCCGTTCATAAAACGGAGTCGTCACATTCTTGCCACCGGTATACACTTACACCCGGGGCTATCGCACAATTGACCCGTTCATAAAACGGTGTCATTTGGCCCGTTCATAAAACGGTGCCATCGCAATTTCGACCCGTTCATAAAACGGTGTCGTTTGGCCCGTTCATAAAACGGTGCCACCGCACTTTTGACCCGTTCATAAAACGGTGTCATTTGGCCCGTTCATAAAACGGTGCCGTGCGGAAGAGGACCAGCCTCCGGCGAGGGCGCGACCCTCGTCGGCGTGTCATGGGGGAGTCGGGTATATACTTGCACCCCGATTTGCCACGGAAATATACATCACAACAACAGGCCTCTTAACATATTCCAACAGTCATTATGTATAAACGGTTCTGCCGCGGACAGGAAGACTCATCATGTTCAAAATATTTTGACACAGTATTTAATTTGACGAGTTTGAAAATTATCGACTATAAAACCGGTGGCACATTGCGTTTCTAATCTATCTTATTTAATTTATTCCAACCTCCTTCATACTAAAACGCAATGGGCCTACTCCTACCTTACCAGTCCCCTAGTCGATTGGATTCATGTCGTCAAAAAAGATACTTAAAAATTCAGAAAATGACCACCAAAAAGAGGGGAAATTTTATTTTCAAAAAGATCGATGAGTCACGTCTATACATAATACTTGCGCAAATTGGAAATATGCCAAGTCCGTGGCAGCTCCTCCCTGCTCATATTTGCGATTTTGTACGTTCCTTCCTTCACTACGGCCGTTACTCTGTACGGTCCTTCCCATTTTCGATCCAACTTGCCAACATGCTTCGAGACTTCCACTTTCTTAAGAACCAAGTCTCCAACTTTTAATAACATAGGTCGAACGCCTTTGTCATGTTGCTTAGCCATCCGCCTTTTACATACCTCCATTCGTATCGCGGCTCTATCGCGGATATCATCAATACTGTGAAGGTCTAATTTTCTCATATCCTCGTTCAAAACCTCGTCATAAGCGATGACTCTTTCAGATAAAATAGTCACTTCAACCGGAGACACGGCCTCGGAGCCATATACTAGAGAGAAAGGGCTGAATCCGGTAGTAGACCTCGGTGATGTCCGATACGCCCACATCACGTTATGTAATTCATCCACCCAAGAGCCCTTGGACTCATCTATCCGTGCTTTCAACTGCTGCAGGATAATGCGATTGATAACTTCCGTGAGCCCGTTTGTCTCTGGGTGTGCCACGGAGGTAAACCGCTGTTCAATTCCATAACTTTCACACCACTCATTTACTCTTTTACCGGCGAATTGCGTTCCATTATCCGACACCAAAATCCGGGGAATTCCGAATCGGCATACAATGTACCTCCAAAGGAAACTGATAATCTCCTGTTCCCGAACGCGTGATACAGCTTCGACCTCTATCCATTTGGAAAAATGTTCCACAGCCACGATGCAAAATTTCTTTTGGCTAGGTGCTTTTGGAAACGGCCCCAAAATATCGATGCCCCACATATCGAAAGGGCATGTTGTCGGTAAAGGTTTCATGATGGCTCTTGGTACATGATGCACGTTCGAGTGGAACTGGCATGCAGAACAAGCCCGAGCAAAATTCACACAATCTTTCACCAATGTTGGCCAAAAATACCCGGCCCTCTTAACCTTGTTAGCCAAAGATCGACCTGCTGAGTGATCACCACAGTCCCCAGCGTGAACTTCTTCCATAACGGCCTTAGCCTGTACTGGGGACAAGCATCGGAGATACGGGCCTCCAAAATTCTTCTTATACAGCTTATCATCCACATAGATAAAATTTGTGGCTCTTTGCATAGTCCTTCGAGCCTCACCTTCGTCAGTGGGTAACTCTCTCTTGATGAGATAATTCACAATAGCATCCTTCCAAGATGGCTCGTCAGTTATGGCATCTAATAAAAACCATGTTTCATTCGAAAATTCCAAATTAGCCACCTCGGCTGTCTGTTTCTCCAAAGAACTGACAGAGGGCTGATAGTGGATCATTGTTGTTATCTTTGACTCGTCGGAGAGTTCTAAAATCGTCGCCGCCTTTGCAAGGCCGTCTGCACGCGTGTTTTCCTCCCTAGGGATATACGTGAGCGTAAATATCTTCAGATTCTTGGCGGCCTGCCTGAGCTTTTCTAAATATCTGCACAAATGGTTCCCGCTTGTGGCGTAAATATCTGCAAACTGGTTTACCACTAACTGCGAATCAGAGTGGGCATGCAAACGAACAATTCCAATTTCTACCGCCAAGTTAATACCGAAGATCAAAGCTTCATATTCCGCGACGTTGTTAGTTGCGGGGAAGCGCAACTTTACGGCGTACTCATGCTCTTCGCCAGATTTCCTTTCTTTAAAATAAACACCGATGCCGGCTCGCCCGGCAGATACCGATCCATCGACAAAGGCATCCCAATATTCCTGAATACCCAATTCCTCCGACCGAGTCATCTCCACTATGAAATCCACTAGTACCTGGGCCTTTAATGCTCGCCTGGAGATATATTCTATCTGATACTGGCCCAATTCGATATTCCACTTTGCTAGCCTACCAGAGGCATCAATCTTTGATAACACGCTTCGAATAGGCTGATCCGTCAAGACTGCAATATGATGTCCTTGGAAATAGTGTCTCAACTTCCTCGAGGCAACAACCAGAGCTAATACAAATTTCTCCAAATCAGTGTAGCGAGATTCCGCTCCATGCAATTTCTTGCTCACGTAATATATCGGCCTGTGCTCTTTGTCGCTAAGTCTGACCAACGCAGCACTCACTGCCTCTCTTGTCACTGATAAATATAAACCTAATGGTTCCCCCGGAGATGGAGGAGACATGAATGGTGGTTTACTCAGGTAGTCTTTCAAACTCTCAAAAGCCCTGCTGCATTCATCATCCCAATACAAAAGATTCGTTTTGCGCAAAACTTTGAAAAACGGCAAGCTTCTTTCTGCAGATCGCGAGATGAAGCGATTTAACGAGGCTAACCTCCCAGTTAGCCTTTGAACTTCTCTGACAGTCGTTGGAGGGGTCATTTCTTGGATAGCTGTTATCTTATCCGGATTCATCTCGATTCCTCTTTCAGATACCATAAAGCCGAGGAATTTACCTCCTTTCACACAAAAAGCACACTTGAGGGGATTCAATTTCATCCTGTACTTTCTCAGTACTGCAAAACAATCATTCAGATATTGGATGTGATTATCCCCATGCTTACTCTTTATTAATATATCGTCGATATAAACCTCCAAAGATTTTCCGATCATATCTTTGAACATCGAATTCATTAAACGTTGATAGGTGGCCCCAGCGTTTTTCAAGCCGAATGGCATAACTCTATAGCAAAAAACGCCTTTGTTTGTCATAAATGAAGTAAACGACTTGTCTTCACAATGCATGAAAATTTGGTTATAACCCTTAAAGGCATCTAACATACTAAGCAGTTCAAAGCCACAGGCCGCATCCACCATCATGTCAATGGCCGGTAGCGGATACGGATCCTTCGGGCATGCTTTATTTAAATCCGTAAAATCGATGCAAACTCTCCAGCCACCACTCGTCTTTGGGACCACCACTGGATTCGCGACCCAATCCGTGTATCTAACACGCTCTATGAATCCTGCCTGCAGCAAACTTTCCACCTCCTCATCAATTGCTCTTTCTTTCTCCGGGGAAAACTTCCTCTTTTTCTGATGAACTGGTCGCACATATGGGTTAACATTGAGTCTATGAGAACAGACTTGGGGATCAACCCCCACATAATCCTGATAAGACCAAGCAAAAACATCTACATTATTTCGCAAAAAAGAAATTACCTCCTTCTCAACCTCAGGTGACAACTCGGAACCGATTGTCACTGTTTTTTCAAGATTGCCGGGAAATAAAGGCACTGTCTTGATCCCCAAAGGCTCCATCTTCATATCATTTTCTTTAAACTTCCGAAGAGAAGGTCCCTCATTTGTTTCAATAACTTCATCAGACGAGAAATCCACCATATAAACGCTAGATTTTGCTTTCGACCCCTCCATACCGCTCCTGCACATCACATTATAGCATGATCGCGATATCTCCTGATCTCCCTTCATCTTTCCAACTCCCAGTTGCGTTGGGAACTTCATCATCAAGTGTGGTTGAGACACCACAGCTCCGAATAGATTTAAACAACTTCTCCCAAGAATTGCATTATACGGGAGTATGGGGAGATCTACCACCACAAATTCCACCATCAAGGTCCTTGAGATTTCTGGATCGCCCAAAGTCACTGGTAGAAGAACAGATCCCTCAGCAGCAACAACATGGTTGCTGCATTCGCCCGCGGTTCCGGGATACGATCGACGTGACCCTCTGAAGCCGCATTAATAACCGGCTCTGGGGTGGCATTATTATTTCGGGCTCTCCTTTGAGCCTCAACTTGGTCTAACTGGGCGATTAGAATACGCCTTCGCTCTTCCAGATCCTCATCAGTTTCTATTGGATCTGCAGATCTAGACCGTACAGGTGGTGGCAGGTGTGCGGTATTACGAACCGCAACTCGGCCAACTCGCGCGAATTCATAACATTTAGATAGGCACTCGCGTGATTGAGGATAAAAACTTGGTCCCTCCCCGGATGAAAACCCGCTCCGGGAGGGCCGGATAGTCACATTATGAGCGGGGGGCTCTTCCAGGGCTGACGATCGAGCCCCCGGTAATACATTAAAATCATCGTGAATTTGAGGAATAGGATCCGCCTCAAATTCTTCATCAAAAATATCTTCACTAGANTATGAATATGATTTAGATCATTTTACACATAGTTCCATATGTTCAGGTGTGATGATTTTGATTTCAATTAAACTTGAATTGATGTTTTTAAAAACAATATTACATGTTGTTAGAACAAAGATTAATATGTTTAAAGATTTATGCGATTAAACTATAGATTAAATGTTTATGGCATGAAGTCATGTTGTTATGACTTGCATGATCTTTCCGTTTTCCAACTTACTTTTTTATATATACAACAAGTATTTGTGATGGTAGCCTGAATTTTGTTTTAATACATTTGGTTTTACCAAATTTACAATGTAATTTGTAAACATATGATATGGTTCATTTTTCACACAGTTTCACATTTTCTAGGTGTGATGATTTTGATTTCTATTAAACATGAATTTATTTTTTTAAAACATGATTACATGTTGTTAGAACAATGAATAACTGGTCTAACTGGGCGATTAGAATACGCCTCCGCTCTTCTAGATCCTCATCAGTGTCTATCGGATCTGCAGATCTAGACCGCACAAGTGGCGGTAGATGAGCGGTGTTACGGACCGCGACTCGCCCAACTCGCGCGAACTCATAGCATTTAGATAGGCACTCGCGCGATTGGGGATAAAAGCTTGGTCCCTCTCCGGATGAAAACCCGCTCCGGGAGGGCCGGATAGCAACATTATGAACAGGGGGCTCTTCCAGAGCTGACGATCGAGCCCCCGATAATACATTAAGGTCATCATTAATTTGAGGAATAGGATCCGCCTCAAATTCTTCATCATAAATATCCTCGTCAGAAACCCGAGTAGTCATAGTGATAGAAATCCAAACTCAGCAATAAAGCTCTCAATGGGATAAAAAATCTCGGTCCCCACGGACGGCGCCAAACTGATCTTATATAAAAATGTTTTGGATATTTATTTTTAGATCAGTCAATTTTATGATTAATTCGTAAAATGTGTTGTTGTGGGGACACGAGCAATATACGAGGTTGGGCCCACAATGTGTGGGCTTACGTCCTCGGGAGAGCGAAGCTCTACCTGGGTTTTCACTATAATAATCGAGCGGTACAAATACAATGAGGTGACGGCAATAACATAGACGAAACCGGCTCGTGAAATAATCGAAAATACTGCACGACAGTGCAGAAAACACTGTACGCTGAGCGCGACTGGTATTGTACGATAGTGCAGAAAACACTGTACGCTGAGCGCAGTCACGCAAACAGGTTGGAGTTCTCGTGAATAGTGACTGCAGGTATGAGTTCTCGCGAATAGTGACCAGAACAGGGGTAGTCACGCGAACTGGTTAGAGTTCTCGCGAATAGTGATTGCAGGGAGGAGTTCTCGCGACTTCGTGCCTTAGGAGATGCGAAAATGATCCGACCTCCTTCTTCATGCCTTGGGACCTCTATTTATAGGGAAATGGAGCCCAAAATACAAGCTTTGGCCCAAAAGTCCAATTTCATTAGGTTAAGCCCAAAACACCCCAAATAATCTCCAATTAAATTAGAATAAATACCGCTCCGCAAGATAATGTCGGAAATGGATCTCGATCCAGAATTAGGCGGGAATGTAGATGAGAAAATACCGGAGGACCCCGTAAAATAATCCACTGCTTCCATATAGCGAATACATAACCGTACACTTCGTTGCGCCTGATCGGTGCGCTCCCGGGTGGCAAATGACGAAAATACCCCTGGCCCCGTCCGGGGCCGAAATAACACGAAATGTCCCGAAATGCTTACAGAGACTTTATACGGGGTCCAGCGAGCCAGAATATCGAGAATACCACTTGAGAAAGCCACCCGGTCAAAATACCGAAAATACCGAAAATACCAATAATACCGAAAATACCAATAACTGCGTCGGACGAGTCCCCGGGTATGGATAAGTGCAAGGAATATACCCGGGTAATATCACNGATGACCAGAACAGGGGTAGTCACGCGAACTGGTTAGAGTTCTCGCGAATAGTGACTGCAGAGGGGAAATCTCGCGATTTCGAGTGAAAGCCTTGCCTTGGGAGATGCAAAAAGGATCCAACCCCTTTCTTCATGCCTTGGGACCTCTATTTATAGGGAAATGGAGCCCAAAATACAAGCTTTGGCCCAAAAGTCCAATTTCATTAGGTTAAGCCCAAAGCACCCCAAATAATCTCCAATTAAATTAGAATAAATACCGCTCCGCAAGATAATGTCGGAAATGGATCTCGATCCAGAATTAGGCGGGAATGTAGATGAGAAAATACCGGAGGACCCCGTAAAATAATCCACTGCTTCCATATAGCGAATACATAACCGTACACTTCGTTGCGCCTGATCGGTGCGCTCCCGGGTGGCAAATGACGAAAATACCCCTGGCCCCGTCCGGGGCCGAAATAACACGAAATGTCCCGAAATGCTTACAGAGACTTTATACGGGGTCCAGCGAGCCAGAATAGTGATAATACCACTTGAGAAAGCCACCCGGTCAAAATACCGAAAATACCGAAAATACCAATAATACCGAAAATACCAATAACTGCGTCGGACGAGTTCCCGGGTATGGATAAGTGCAAGAAATATACCCGGGTAATATCAGAACTATAGTTTAAATTCGTTGGGCATGAAGTCACGTTATTATAACTTGCACGATCATTCCGTTTTCGAACATAATCTTTTTGTATATACAACATGTATTTGTGATGTTAGCGTTTGTTTAGTTTGAATACACTTGGTTTTTCCAAATTTACAATGTCATTTGTATGAATATGATTTGGCTCATTTTTTACATTGTTCCACATGTTCTAGGTGTGTTGATTTTGATATCAAATAAACTTGAATTGATGTTGTAAAACATGAAAACATGTTGTTAGTACAAAGAATAACTTTGTTATACCATGATTTATGTGATTGAACTATAGTTTAAATTCTTTTGGCATNAAGCCTTGTGACTCCTATTTATAGAGGAATTTAGCCCAAAACTCACCCTCTTGGGCCCATAAGCATAGTCCACCTCACTTAACCCCAAAATGATTAAATATTATTAATTATGACATAATAAATGCCATGTAGATCTCGAAGCCTCGGGAACCAACTCGGACAAGATGTTAGTCGGAAATACGATCAGAAAATTCCCGAGAACCTCGTATATCGATCCTTCGCTTTTAGATAGTGAATTCGCAGCCAGACAACCTTATTGCACCTGTCCGGTGCGCTCCCGGTGGCAAATGACGAAAATACCCCTGGCTTCGTCCGGAGCCGAAATGACCCGAAACATCTTCAAAATGCTTACAGAGGCTTTATATGTCACTCGGCAAGCCAGAATGACGAGAATACCTTTTGAGAATGCCACCCGATAAAAATATGAGAATACCGAAAATACCGAGAATACCGAAAATACCAATAGCCACTTTAGACGAGCTCCCGGGTGAGAATAAATACAAGAGAATACACCCGGGTAATATCAGTGAGTTTATGACCTAGTCGCGAATTTTTGTACAAAAGTCGCGAGGACATTACTCAAGCCCTTGACTCGCGACTTTTCGCTCAATAAGTCGCGAGAGCATGTATGCATGGTTGTAGTGGCGAGTATTCATCCATGTAGTCGTGACATATTGTTCCATCCGCGAGATTTTCCATGCAAGGGTAGCGAGTATTCATCCATGTAGTCGTGACAATATGTCAAAATGTCGCGACCAACACATATTCGTGAGGTATCTAGCAAAAAGTCGCGACTCCCCCCATCACTGGTGCAACGGAGTGATTCGATCATTTTTCGTACTGTTTTTGTGACGATCGTAAACCGGGCCCTAACAATGTCTATGCGCAAGTGAAATAAAACAAAACATTTTAACAAAACACAATTCGAAACCGACGAAATATCATTGTTTTTATTCAAGGTACAACTAGATTGTTATAAGAAAAAATGAAATCAAAAGGGGTGACTCGTACAGCGGACGATCGACGACCTTAGTTCCAATGCCACCAAAGCCTCCGGTCCTCCCCCTACAAAATCTGTAAAATGGTCATAGTCTATTAAAAGAAACTTCTGTATAATATATTTAATTTGCAAGATTTTATCCCTTTCCCTCTCCTTCTTTTGGCGTACTTATTCTCTTATATTTTCCTTTCCTTTTTATATTCCCTCTCTTTATCCTTTCTGGATTTCTACTGTGATCGGTTTTTACATGCCCGACGACATGTCTCACCCAAACCAACCGTTAGCTATGAGTTGGCTCGACGAGAATATATGCTTCCCTTCTCCGGTCAGGACTCGGGCGCTAGACCGTTCCTATCCGGTTCCGTTCGGCTCTGTAGTACGCACAATTCTGTTATGGAGAACTCATGTATTCCTTCCTTGGACATGTCCTACCTGTGGCTAACCGTGCTCATGAACACGATCCCGGGTTTGGTGTTCTCACCTCGCCCCGAGATTTCTTTTTTAAGTTCATGCTCCTTTCGATTCGATTTAGTATTCGTTTAAATTCCTAACTGTGAACTTTCTATTCATTTACTATGTTTGCTCCGCTTACCTGGTCGTCCTATCGCCTGGTGCTTCTTTGTTCCATACTCCCCTAGGATTTGCGATGAATTACCCTATGGTCCACAATTTACGGCCAAATCGGGTGTTGCTCTTCGTATTCACGATAAGTTGCGTTTCGGTCCTTAACACCGCGAAAATTTGCATAAAGATTCATTTTCGCGATAATTGCACCACAGCTCTCGAATCCGCGACAATTTGCACGTAAGCCCATGAAATTCGCGTTAATTCTGCAACTTAGTCCATTTCCGCGATAATTTTGCAAACGGCTCCCGGAATCGCGATAATTTGCTTGTTGGTCCTGAATCCGCGATAATTTTCTCCTTGGCCATGATTTCCGCGATAATATTGTAATAGTCCTCATATTTTGCGTTAAGTGCTCCTTTACCCCGATTTTCGCAATAATTCTCTCCTTGGACTTGATTTCCGCGATAATTCTCTCTTTGCCCCAATTTCCGCGATAATTTCAATTTCTCTCGAATTTTCTCACGTTTTTTGTGCAAAATGACCATTCTTTTCCCATTCCACTCCTATTTATAGGTTTCTTAACTTTTCTAAATGACCCTTTAATCCCTCCTTCTAAAATTCCCTCTTCTTATGTTAAATTCGAGTCTAAACTACCCCCTATTTCATGTTTTTAACAAGAATTTATGCGAGTCTAACCTGTCCGAATTCCGTTTGTGCCGCCTTCCTGGGTCGTTACATCCTTCCACCTTAACTGGAGTTTCGTCCCGAAACTCGTGCGTACCATTCTTCCATCAGCTCGGGTGCTTTCGCAACAATTTCGTGCTCGGTTTCCCATCAGCTCGTGCTCGGTAATAGTTATATGGACTATCAGCCCTCTTACTCATTATTCAGTTAATTCGAGCATGTTTGTGGAGTAGACAAATCACCCTGGTTTTCATTGGTGATTAATTGTTGTTAAAAAATGGGTCATGTCATTACCGACCGGTGTTCTCTATTTGGATCATGTGTGGGTTTGCATTAACGAAAGCCTTGAAGAGTTTGGCAACTCATGGAATTACGGTTGAGGATTTGGAATTAAAGAAATTGATTTAGCTTGAATGGTTGAAGTTAAGTCTCTACTCGATGATCATCTTGTTGATAACATGAACCCTATGATCATCTTGGTTGTAACGACCCAGGAAAGCGGCACAAAGAGAGAATTCGGACAGGTTAGACTCACATTAATTCTTGTTAAAAACATGTAATGAGGGGTAGTTTTGTAAATTAACATAAGAAGAGGGAATTTTGGAAGGAGGGGTTAAAGGGTCATTTGGACAAGTTGAGAAACCTATTAATAGGAGTGGGATGAGAAAATAAGTGTCATTTGACACAAAAACATGAGAAAAAGCGAGAGAAATAGAGATTATCGCGAAAATTGAAAACTGCTTAAAATTGTCGCGAAAATCAGGGGCAAGAGAGAATTATCGCGAAAATCGGGATGAAGGGAAGAATTATCGCGGAATCGGAGGACCGCTGCAATATTATCGCGGAAATCAGGGCCGAAGAGTAAATTGTCGCGAAAACGGGCTGAGTGCAAAATTATCGCGGATTTCGGGAGCTGTGTGCAATATTGTCGCAGAAACGGACTGCGTGCAGAATTATCGCGGTTTCAGGGACTTGCGTGTAAATTATCGCGGAAACGGACTGCGTGCAGATTTATCGCGAATTTCAGGGATTTGCGTGTAAATTGTCGCGGAATTCAGGGCTGTGGTGCAATTATCGCGAAAATGAATGTTTATGCAAATTATCACGGAGATTAAGGACCGAAACGTAATTTACCGTGAATACGAAGAGAAACACCCGATTTGGCCGTAAATTGGGGACCATAGTGTAGTTCAACGCAAATCCTAAGGTAAGGTCGCCAATTGCCGCATGTTTCGATTAACTAACGAAAGTGAGTCATGGGGTCACACAACGGTATAACACGTTAAATACATATATGCAGGGAGTAGAGGACAAGGGAGCAACAGGCGATAGGATGACCAGGTAAGCGGAGTAAACATAGTAAATTAAAAGAAGGTTCACAGTTAGGAGTTTAAATGAACACTAAATCGAATCGATAGGGGTGTGAATAAAAAAACAGAAATCTCGGGGCGTGGTGAGAACACAAAACCCGGCATCGTGTTCATGAGCACGGTCAGCCACATGTAGGGCATGTCCGAAGAAGGGATACATGAGTTCTCCGGAACAAAATTGTGCGCATTACAGAGCCGAACGGGACCGGATAGGAACGGGGTAGCACCCGGGCCCTGTCCGGGGTAGGAAAGCATATATTCTCGTCGAGCCAACTAACAGCTAACGGTTGGTTTGGGCGAGACATGTTGTCGGGCATGTAAAAACCGACCACAGTAGAAAACCAGAAAGACTAGGGAGAGGGAGTATAAAAAGCGGAGAAAGGATAAGAGAATAAGTAAGATAAAAGAAGGAAAGTGAAAGGGATAAAATCTTGCTAATTAATTTATTATACAGAAGTTTCCTTTAATAGACTATGACCGTTTTACAGATTTTGTAGGGGGAGGACCGGAGGCTTAGGTGGCATTGGAACTAAGGTCGTCGATCGTCCACTGTACGAGTCACCCTTTGATTTCGTTTGGTTTGTAATTAGCTAGTTGTATTTTGAAAAACGATGATATTCCCCGGTGTCAAGTGATGTTTTAATTTAAATGCTTATTTTCATTTCTCTTGCGCATAGACCTTGTTAAGGCCTAGTTTACGGCCGTTACATTGGTGATCATCTACTCGATGAGAGCATCAAATTATTGTTCATAATCATCCGAGATGGTATTCGTTCGGATTATTCTTATTCTGTCGTGAAGTGTTCGTTTGTTCGATTTACTAAGCTATCCAGAATTATGGTTGTTAGTCGTAGCACCGTATCTTTCCAAATAACTATATTGAGTTTTGTATTAGTGTTACATTTTTGTGTCATTTAATGAGATCCTGAGAATTATGGTTTTTGAGTATTCAAGAATATCAACCACTATCAAACTATGCCTATTGGAGTTCAAGAAAGAGATGTCAAATTTGTGTTATTTTATTGATCGCCCGGAATGGTATTCATCTGGAAATATATGATTTATGAGCATGCTTTCTTAATTAACATGTGACATTATCGAGCTGACGAGTATCTTGACCGTATATGCATTCTAGCATAGGTCGTGGCATTAACAAATGAGCAACGTATTGAGTTAGTCGGGTTTAACAACAGCTTTGTTGCTCCCGAACGATTCGTTATTCTCCTAGTCACATTGGGCTATCAGGAAATATCGAGGTCTTTATTAACGGTATTTGTAGTGGTGGATCTTCCTATCATCTTTTATAATATTGCCTTTGCTTGAAGTGCTTTAAATCAAATCGGAGCTATCATATCTCTACCCCATTTTGATGGTAAAATTCCATACCTTATAGGGTGTAAATATCTTCCTAGTGTTATGTTCCGAAGCGGTATGAAGGTGTCTAATGCGAAGGAATACGTCTATATGGTGGCATTCTAAATGGAAGATCGAGTGTATTAACATGATGTGGTTTTTCTCTAGAAGATTAAAGAGAAAATGGTATAAAGATGGAACATCTATTATTAAGGGGATTTTAAAGAATGAAAGTGAGTTCTTGAAAGAAGTGGATATTCTCCTGTGAAAATGAAGAGGTAATTAATAAAAATGTGGAAATCTTGTTTGCAAGACGGGCTCATCGAACCTGTGAAATCCACATAATCTATCACGGACATATCGATGGCTCCAAAGTCGAACAATATTTACAGAGTTTATATTCATTTCACCTAGTTGAGTGAAGCATAGTCAGAGGACCAATATCTAGGGTCAATTAACATACTGGTTCATTTGGCCAGATTAAAGTTTCTCAATAATGCCTTTTGGTTTAAAGAAAGGATGGTGCCACATACTAGCAATCGACAAAGTCAATATTTATAGAGGTAATATGGAGATAATCACTTCCATTATTTGAGCGAGTCATTGAGTACATTGAGTAGGTATCGAATGAGGTGAATCCTCCTAGATGTGAGTTCTTGGTGAAAGACGAAAATTTTTCTTGGTCTATTGTAAGACCCTAATTCGGGCGAAGTTGTTTTGGGTATAACGTGCTAAATAAAACGAAAAGTTCGAATGTAAACTTAAAACATAGTTCAAAACATTATAGTTTAACAACATAACTTAAAGTGTTCTCAAAAGACCGGACTCTATCACCGGACAATCGACGACCTCCTTCCCATGCCCTTCTCATACCTCGTCCACGTCACCTACAATATCTGTAAAGCTGTCAAAATCTATTAAAGGAAACTTCACACACACTACACATTATCTTTTCATTTCTTAATTAAACCGTACACACATGCGTTAATCATTTCTTTTAACCGTTTTCTTATTTCCTTCTTCTTTAACCCTTATCATTCCCCTCATACTTTAACTTTACTGTTGCCGAGACTAACATGCTCTGTACATGTCCCGCCCAAGCCAACCGTTAGCTGTTGGATGACTCGACGGGCCATATGCTTCCCTTCCCCGGGTGGGTACTTAGGCGCTACCCCTTTTTCCACCCAGATCCGTTATGCCCTTTTCGTTCATATCTTTCCATCTTTGGAACTTATCGTTCCCTTCATCAGGCATGCCCTTCCATTGGCGAATCCTGTACTAGGCACAATGCCGAGTTCGGTCGGACGGTCCATCCTTCCTCACCCTGAGTCTTATTAACATTTATCTCATTCATTCGTGTCTTTTTCTCTGTTCCTTAATGACCCTATCCCGTTTCCCTAAGTCTGAACCTTCCCTTACTACATTGTGTTCATTCCGCTTACCGTTTTCTTTCGCCCTCATAGTCCCTTCTTGCTTCCCTAGATTTCGTAACAGGTC
Source organism: Utricularia reniformis (assembly GCA_009725065.1). Taxonomy (NCBI): domain Eukaryota; kingdom Viridiplantae; phylum Streptophyta; class Magnoliopsida; order Lamiales; family Lentibulariaceae; genus Utricularia; species Utricularia reniformis. The sequence continues at coordinate 282,333 of RWGZ01000948.1, forward strand.
TTAGTACACAATTCCCGACGTTATTTTGTTATTGTTAACTATGTGATTACCGTAGACCTTACGTATCCCTTTTCCCTTACGATCCGGCGTTGGAACGCGACGAAAACACCCTGTTCGTAGAATTTCCGCGATAATTCTCTTCAGAACAAAATTTCGCGATAATTTCCATCTTAGGGCCAAATCCGCGATAATTTCCTTCTTCGTTACAAATCCGCGATAATTTCATTTTCGATATTTTCCGCAATAATTTTGTTATTCGTTACAAATCCGCGATAATTTTTTTCTTCGTTACAAATCCGCGACAATTTTGCGTTTGTTTCCAAATTCGCGATAATTCTCTTGTACCATTTTTTCGCGATAATTTTGCATGCCTAAAATTTGCGATAATTTTCTCTTTCGCGACAATTTTCGTGTTTTATGGGTTTTTTCGTGGATTTCCGTGGCTTAATGATAATTAACTCGTTTTTGGGTCTCCCCACCCCTATTTATAGACATCTTAAGTTCCCTAATTTACATTTTGACCCCTCCTTCTTTTTATTTTGACCCTTCCTTTATCTTTTGCTTTACTTTTCTATTTTTCGTTTCCTTTTTCGTTCTTTCATTTCCATATCCCTCGTTATTCATTGTCTAGACTTTACCGCTACATTCGCTACTATTTGTACCATCGTACCTTTTTCCTGGCTATTACATCCTTCCCCACTTATTTTGAGTTTTGCCCCGAATCTCGTGCATACCAATCTTCCATTAACTCCAGCGTTCTCTGTCGAATATCTCGTTCCGTTTCCCATGTAGCTTCCCTTTCCCCCTGATTAGACCATTGTACTTTCACCATGGGAATTAGTTTGTTTCTTAGTCTTCTTTCCTCTCTGCCTAGGATTTAAACTAGAACTTCCTCGTATGTCAATTCTGGGGTTATCTCTATGGGTTCCTCCACACATTCTAGGATTCCTCCGGTCACACTCCTCCTCATTTGGGATACGTGAAAAACATTGTGGATCCCCCTCATCTCTTCCGGAAGCTTCAGCTGGTATGCTAGGTTTCCGATTCTTCGTTCCACCTCGTATGGTCCGATATACTGAGGACTTAGCTTCCCTGTCCTTGTGGTCCTTAGCACCCCCTTCATCGGTGATATCTTTAGGTAGGCGTGATCCCCAACATTTAACTCTAAGGGTCTCCTTTTTGTGCCTGCCCAACTATTGTATCAGTCCTATGTCGCCATAATGTTCTTTCGTGCCACTGCCACCTTTGTAATGGTGACATCCACCAATTCTGTTCCCGTGGTCTTTCTCTCTCCCAACTCATCCCAACATAGTGGTGTACGACACTTCCTCCCATACAATGCCTCATATGGGGCCATGCCAATGCTGCTCTGAAAGCTATTATTGTATGCAAATTCCACCAGCGGTAGGAAATCCTCCCAACCTCCCTACACACATGCCCGTAACATATCCTCCATAATTTGGTTGGTTCTCTCGATCTGACCATCCGTCTGTGGGTGATTGGCTGTGCTCATGCTTAACTGGGTTCCGAGTGATTTCTGTAAACTTTACCAAAATCTAGACGTGAATCTTGGGTCTCTATCTGACACAATATTTACTGGAACTCCATGTAACTTGACTATGTCATCCACATATATTTTGGCTAGCCTGTCTACTCCGTATGTTGTCTTGACTGCTAAGAAATGAGCCGCCTTTGTAAGACGGTCAACCAGTACCCATATCGCGTCGTTCTTCCGTGGGCTGTTGGGTAAACCTACCACAAAGTCCATGCCGACGCTATCCTATTTCCATTCTGGAATCTCTAAGGGTTGTAGCTCGCCTCCGGGGCGTTGGTGTTCGGCCTTAACTCATTGGCAATTTTTGCATTTGGACACAAAGTTTGCGATCTCGTTTTTCATACCATTCCACCACTAGTGCGACTTTAGGTCTCGATACATCTTAGTACTTCCTGGGTGAACTGGGAAGGACGAACTGTATGCTTCTGCCATAATCTTCTTCCTTAGCTCTTGCATGTTTGGTACCCATATCCGTTCATTCATTCTGATTAGCCCATCGCTTCCTTTGTTAATCTCTGATTTATCGGTTCCGTTTCCCTCTTTTCGCGTTACGGGTTTCTCGGGGTCTGATATCTGTGTTTCTAGTACCTCCTCCAGTATCCCTGGCTACGCGGTAACAGTCCCTAACATGATTGTGGTCGACTCTACCACTTCCAGTTATAGGATCTCCATTTCCCATACCAACGTGTTTGCTAACACGCCATGAGTCATCCTGCTCAATGCATCGGCTACCTGGTTTGCCTTTCCGGGGTGTTACTGAATGTCCAGGTCGTAATATTCTATCAGTTCTAACCATCTCCGTTGTCTCATGTTAAGCTTCCTCTGGGTGAATAGGTACTTTAAACTCTTGTGGTCGGTGAATATCTCGCACTTCACACCATACAGATAATGTCTCCAAATCTTGAGTGCGAATACCACCGCAGCTAATTCTAAATCGTGTGTCGGATAGTTCAACTCGTGTATCTTTAGTTGACGGGATGCATATGCTATGACTTTCCCTCCCTGCATCAGTACACACCCGAGTCCTTCCTTCGAGGCGTCGCTGAATACCATGAAGTCGTGTCCTCGTGTGGGTAATACCAGTATTGGTGCAGATGTCAATTTCGTTTTGAGACATTCAAAACTCTCTTCACATTTCTCATCCCACGTATACCTCGTTTCTTTTCAGGTCAAATTTGTCAACGGTTTATCAATCATTGCGAACCCCTCGATAAAATTCTGATAGTACCCGGCTAATCCTAAGAAGCTCCTCACTTCTCGAGCATTTGTCGGTCTAGGCCAATTCATCACTGCCTATATCTTTGTTGGATCTACCGTCACCCCTCTTGCTGATATCACGTGGCCTAGAAATCTATGCTGTCCATCCAGAACTCACACTTGCTGTATTTGGCATACAACTTCTCTTGTCTGAAAGTTTGTAATACTATTCTCATATGTTGCTCGTGTTCCTCCTGGTTGCGAGAGTAAACTAAGATGTCGTCAATGAACACCAGCACGAACTTGTCTAGGTACTGGCGAAATACACGATTCATCAAATCCATGAAAATTGCTGGGGCATTAGTCTACCGTGCATTCGTAATGGCCGTACCTTGTTCGAATGGTTGTCTTCGGTATGTCTCATTCTCTTTCTCTGACCTGATGATACCTTGACCTCAAGTCTAATTTTGAGAACACCTTCGCGCCTTGTAACTGATCAAACAAGTCATCAATCCTAGGCAACGGATACTTGTTCTGTATCGTGACCTTGTTTAACTCCCGGTAGTCGTAACACAGTCTTAACTCGCCGCTTTTCTTTGTAACAAATAACACTGGTGCTCCCCAAGGGGAGTCGCTTGGCCTAAGAAATCCTTTTTCCAATAGCAACTCAATCTGTTATTTCAGTTCCTGCATTTCTCTGGGTGCCATTCGGTATGGAGCCTTGGAGATCGGTTGTGTTCCAGGGAGTAGTTCTATTTCGATTTCCACTTCTCTCTGAGGCGGTTGACCCGGTAGCTCGTCGGGAAATACATCACTGTATTCACAAACCACTAGAACTGACTTCAATGGTGTCCCTTCCTTCTCCGTCGTAAAAAATGCTAGCCAATTCGATCGATCCCTATATTCCTCATCCTCACTCACAATCGGTTTTCTGACCATGTCCTTTCTCCCTTCTAGCGGCGTACTAAAAGTGATCATACGTTCCCGACATCTCACCTGCGCATCGTACCTAGATAACCAATCAATTCCTAGTATGGCATTGAATCCCATATCCTCTAACTCAATAAAATCTGCCTCTGTTCGCACTGTGTCCATTTCAACGGTGCATCCTTTATAGATTCTATTTGCCTCTATGGCTTCGGATCCCGGTGTTTTTACTTTGAATTTAGAGTTACTTCCCATTATCCCAAACCGTTTCGCTAACTTCTCCGACACAAACGAATGTGTCGCCCCACAATCAAATAATTCGAAAGCTGTAAAGCCGTTAATAAGTAGTGTACCTGCCACGACGTCTTCAGCCTTCGAGGCCTGTTCCATGTTCACAGCGAACACTCGAGCATTTCCAGTAATGCTTTCCCTTGCCCTGTTTTCGGTTGCCCCGGTTTCGATCCTCCTCCTCATCGGGCATTCTTTGGAAAAATGTCCTTCGTGGCCGCACTTGAAACAACTGTTGGTTCCTGCTCGGCATTCTCCAAAATGGTTCGTGCCGCATTTGGCGCACGCAGGCCTGATCGGGGGTCCTTGTGCGGATCCGAAACTCTCTGTAGTGATCTTTCCTTTCCACTCTCCCCGTCCTTGAACTTCGTTCCTCGCGGAGTTTCTGGTGCGTTCCATATCCATTCTCCGCAATCCTCAATCCACTCGGACTGCCGCCGCCACTAAACTCGAAAAATCTTTGTCGTCGCGGCCATACATAATCAGTTTCACCTTTTCATTCAGCCCTTCTGTAAAGCGGTGCATCTTTTCCTGTTCACTCCCCATGATCTCGGGGGCGTACCTACCTAGTTCTATGAATTCTTGCATGGACTCCATTACGGGGCTGTTTCTTTGAGTTAATCTGTCAAACTCGGCCCTCTTATATTTCTTAAGGCCTTTCGGCACGTAGTAATCCAAGAACGCATTCTTAAACTTCTCCCAAGAGATGGTCCATCCTTCAGGAATGAGGCCGACACGCTTCCCCACCATCGGGCAGTGCAACCGTCAAACCATAGCGGGGCCAATCCTGCCCTAAGTTCCTCTAGGGCTTCGATCAGCTCAAACTTCTCCTCAAGGTGAATAATCCACGCCTCCGCGTCCCCCATCTTATCCCCCGTGAAACTGTTCATCCCAACCTTCTTTAATGCCTCGTTGTAGTACATTCTACCCTTATCGGGTCTTGACACTTGTTCCATTTGCATGGAGTTTCCCCTCTCCGTCTGTCCCTGTCTTATTGCACTAACTAGGGAACTCGCCATGGTTTGGAACAGATCCCTGAGACTTTCTTGGCTAAACGTGAGAGGCGTCGATGAATCCGCAACCGGAGTCTCTGTCGCCTGTGCCTGCTCTGATGCATTGCTATCCTCCTCTCGGTTTCCATTCGCTGTCGTCCTATGAGCCATTCCTACATTAAGCTTTAGTTATGTCTATGCCTACTCATGTCATATGTTACATTCTATGCCCATCCCTTCCTATGGCGGTTGTCCTCCTATGAGTTTCCTAGACTCTTCTACGTAGGACCGCACCGTTACCCTTTTAGTAACGATGTTATGCTCTGATACCATTTTGTAACGACCCTAATTCGGGCCTAGCTGTTTTGGGTAAAACGTGCTAAATAAAACGAAACCTTCGAATGTAAATTTAAAACATAGTTAAAAACATTTATGTTTAACAACATAATTAAGAGTGTTCTCAAAAGACCGAACTCTATCACCGGACAACCGACGACCTCCTTCCCATGCCCTTCTCATACCTCGTCCGCGTCACCTACAAAATCTTTAAAGCGGTCACAATCTATTAAAGGAAACTTCACACACACTACACATTATCTTTTCATTTCTTAATTAAACCGTACACACATGCATAAATCATTTCTTTTATCCGTTTTCTTATTTCCTTCTTCTTTTACCCTTATCATTCCCCTCATACTTTAACTTTACTTTTGCAGAGAGTAACATGCTCGGTACATGTCCCGCCCAAGCCAACCGTTAGATGTTGGATGACTCGACGGGCCATATGCTTCCCTTCCCCGGGTGGGTACTTAGACGCTACCCCTTTTTCCACCCGTATCCGTTCTGCCCTTTTCGTACGTATCTTTCCATCTTTGGAACTTATGGTTCCCTTCATCAGGCATGCCCTACCTTTGGCGAATCGTTTACTAGGCACGATGTTGGGTTTGGTCGGATGGTCCATCCTTCCTCACCCCGAGTCTGATTAACATTTATCTCATTCATTCGTGTCGTTTTCTCTCTTCCTTACTGACCCAATCCCGTTTCCCTAAGTCTGAACCTTCCCTTACTAAATTGTGTTCACTCCACTTACCGTTTTCTATAGGCCCGTTATAGTCCCCTCGTGCTTCCCTGCATTACGTAACCGGTCTTAGTACTCAATTCCCAACGTTATTATCTTATTGTTAACTATGTGATTACCATAGACCTTACGTATCCCTTTTCCCTTACGATCCGGCTTTCGAACGCGACGAAAACACCCAGTTTTAGAATTTCCGCGATAATTCCCTTCAGAAAAAAATTTCGCGATAATTCCCTTCAGAACAAAATTTATCGATAATTTCCTTCTTCGTTTCAAATCCGCGATAATTCCCTTCTTCGATATTTTCCGCGATAATTTTTTTCTTCGTTACAAATCCACGATAATTTTGTTCTTCGTTACAATTCCGCGACAATTTTGCCTTTGTTTCCATATCCGCGATAATTCTCTTGTACCATTTTTTCGCGATAATTTTGCATGCCTAAAATTCGCGATAATTTTCTCTTTCGCCACAATTTTCGTGTTTTTCTTTTTTTTTCGTGGATTTCCGTGGCTTAATGATAATTAACTCATTTTTGGGCCTCTCCACCCCTATTTATAGACATCTTAACTTCCCTAATTTATATTTTGACCCCTCCTTCTTTTTATTTTGACCCTTCCTTTATCTTTTGCTTTACTTTTCTATTTTTCGTTTCCTTTTTCGTTCTTTCATTCCCGTATCCCTCGTTATTCCTTGTCTAGACTTTACTGCTACAATCCCTACTATTTGTTCCATCGTACCATTTTCCTGGCTATTACTTCTATGATGTTTGTAAGCGAAATATAAATTGATAAGTACATACTCGGGTGGCTTTTGAATGTTGAGAATGTTATATAAATATCGATTCGTTTATGTTTCCACTCCTCCTCAGAAACCCTTGGGTTTATATTTTGTGAATTCAAGGAAGTCGTATGTTCTGCTTTAGTTGGGTTTGATGACGAGAAATGATGTTAGTAGGAGACTACAAAAGGTCGAATTTCGATGAACCGAACTTAGACCAGTTAGGAGAGCGGATTTAAGATCTCATGAAAGTGAGTCTCATTAAAGTGATCAAATATGCGAAGCCTTCTATTGACAGTAAAGGGTGTAGTGCGTTACGTGTCACATTTGCAATGTCCGCTCCTGGTACTACACATGTTTTTGTGGCCGGTGAAGTAAAGACCCATGCTATTTAACCCCGTAGCAGGATGCAGACGAAAAGTTTTATACATGATAAAGAAAGTACGCTTATTACAATGTTATGACTGGATTTTCTATTGCTCAAAGTAGAGATTGTGGACAATTGTGATACTCGCAAATCTAATTCATTCAGCACTGGGGACTTGCGAATAAAAACGTTTGGTCAATATGAAAGAATATGAGGGTATTATGATAGTTTTGAATTCAATATGACGATAGTATAATCGTGATCCATTGAACCAACAACCATGAGGGGGCAAATACAAGGAATCTAGAGTTTATCTCACTCGGAAGAATGAGAGATTGTTGATAGGAGTGAAACCCAATGTTTTAGAATTCTTGATTCATATTATTAATTATAGGAAAATCATGTCTTTCTGCTCAAGCGATTCTTTTATTTATCCGCACATGATAGTGCTAACGGATTTATCCTCGAGTTAGCATATAAAAGTATATCTTTCTCCGGATCGATATACAAAGATGTTTAGTGAAATGCATTCTATGCATTCGTGGGATATTCAGAATTATGTGCTTTCAAGATTGATATTTAATACACTGAAGTGTATTGCGATGCAAGTGAATACTAGTGCGAATCCACCTATTCTCTAACGAATCAAGTGTGATAAAGATGATTTATTATCAACTATCAATTATTATTGTCGGGAGATCAACTATTGGGGTCACCTGAAAATGGGGACCAATCTGTGGAATTGTATAAATTATCGGTTATTAGGCCATCTATATCTTCGTTCTTCATCTTATGCAAGCTAAGTGCATTCAAGAAAGAAATTTATGCTGGGGACTATGTTGAGTGAAAGAAGTTGATGAGATAAATATTGCAAGTTAAGTTGGAAATTGGGTCAGTATTGCCCTAAGTATCTATGGTGAATATCGCATGCGAAATTATAAGTTGAGTCATATTTGCTTTGAGTATATGTGTCGACAATTAAACAATTGTTCATGATTTTCTAGTAGACACATGGGGACTAACATTAGTATGGGCCTTCGTGATGGCTGTGGACATGAAGGAATTGTGCATTATGGTATTGAAATGAGACATTGAATGTGTATAAGTCGAATAAGTATCTCGAGTTTGGGAACATGAAATGAGAAGTTTCGTTCTGATCGCATTGTTTGCTAGTTTGGGATTCCTGAGGACTTGGTGTCATATAATGCAATGAACTCTTTGTAAAGTAAGCAAGTGAATTATGCAAGTATTATCATGTCTAGCAGAAATAGTGCCTTGTGCCTGGGAGCGGCAAGCGAAGCTCCCTCTAATGTTTCAATTCTATTTTTGATGTTAGACATTGCGCACAACTTTTTGGGGAAAAGCACAAGTGAATAATGCGTGTAATATTATGTTATGTTACATTCTTTGCCTAGGACTTTTAGAGTCACTAATGGATTTTATTGAGACACGTGAAAGCTAAATCTCCTATGTATTGAGAGTCCCGTGAGAAGCGCAACTAGTCAAATTGAGGTATGATATTACAATTGCGTCCATTACTATTAATTGTTGTTAAATTACATGCACGTTGTACATGGATTGGGAAATTTGGTATGAGATCACGGCGGTGGTGAGAGAAGGAACTTATAAGATTGCGAATATGAGTGGAGAGGAGCTGCCACAGACTCGGTGTATTTCCAATTTGTGCAAGTATTATGTATAGACGTGACTCATCGATCTTTTTAAAATACAAACTTCCCCTCTTTTTTATGGTCATATTCTAGTTTTTTTAGTATCATTCTGTCAACATGAATTCAATCGACTAGGGAACTAGTAAGATAGGAGTAGGTCCATTGCATTTTAGTATGATGGAGGATGGAATAAAATAATATGTTAGATTAGAAATGCAATGTACCGCCTATCTTGTAGTCAATCATTTTCAAACTCGTCATATTAGCTACTATGTCAAAATACTTTGAACATGATGAGTCTTCTTGTCCGTGGCAGAATCGTCTGTACATCATACTGTTGGAATATGTCAAGGGGCCCGATTTATTATGAGATAGCCGACTTAGTACCGAGCATGTTTTCGTGGAAAAATGGGGTGCAAGTTTATACCCGATTCCTCCATGACACGCCGGCGAGGGTCGTGCCATTGTCAGAGGCTGGTCCATATCCGTTGTGGCCCCGGGTGCAAGTATGTACCGGCGGCAAGAGTGTGATAGCCCCGGGTGCAAGAATATACTGGCGGCAAGAGTGAGATGGCCCCAGGTGCAAGTATGTACCGGCGGCAAGAGTGTGATGTCCCCGGGTGCAAGTATATACTCTTGGCAAAAGTGTGATGGCCCCGGGTGCAAGCATATACCGGCGTCAAGAGTTTGATGGAACCGGGAGCAAGTATATGCCGGCGGCGAGAATGTGATGGCCCATGGTGCAAATTTATACCGGCGGCAAGAGTGTGATGTCCCCGAGTGCAAGATTATACTGGCGGCGAAAGTGTGATGGCCCTGGGAGCAAGTATATACCGGCGGTGAAAGTGTGATGACCCCGGGTGCACGTATATACCGGCGGCGAGAATGTGATGGCTCTGGGTGCAAATATATACCGGTGGTGAGAATGTGATGGCCCCATGTGCAAGTATATACCGGCGGCAAGAGTGTGACATCCCCGGGTGCAAGTTTATGCCGGCGGCGAGAAGGTGATGGCCCCGGGTGCAAGTTTATATTGGCGGTGAGAATGTGATAGCCTCGGGTGCAATTTTCTACCGGCAGCGAAAGTGTGATGGCCCCGGGTGCAAGTATATACCGGCGGCTAAAATGCGATGACGCCGGGTGCAAGTTTATACCCGCAGACAATCTACAAGTGAGTTGCGGGCGCTTCGTGAGGCCCTTTGTAATAGCCAGGAAAAAGGTATGATGGAACAAATAGTGTGGAATGTAGCGGTAAAGTCTAGACAAGGAATAACGAGAGATACGGGAATGAAAGAATGAAAAACAAAAAAACAAAAAAAATAGAAAAGTAAAACAGAAGATAAAGGAAGGGTCAAAATAAAAAGAAGGCGGGGTCATAATGTGAATTAGGGAAGTTATTATGTCTATAAATAGGGGTGGGACGGCCCAAAAACGAGTTAATTATCATTAAGCCACGTATATCCGGAAATTGTCGCGAAAGAAGGAAATTGTCGCGAATTCTGGGAAGGCAATTATTGTCGCGAAGTTTCACCTTTGCAAATTGTCGCGATTTTGATGTCAAGAACAAATTGTCGTGAATTTTAAGCTTTGTAAAATTGTCGCGAATTTCGATACAGAAAATTATCATATATTTGGACGCAGAGAGCAAAATTGTCACGAAAATGTTAAAGAGCAAATTATCGCGAAAACGTTTGATGAACAAAATTGTCGTGGATTTTGTTCTAGCACAAAATTGTCTCGGATTTCAAGGAAGAAGTGAATTATCACGGAAATACTAAGTTTGAGTGTTTTCGTTGCGTCTCAATATCGGATCGTGAGAGGAAATGGACACATAGGGTCTACGGTAATCACATAGTTAACAATAAGATAATAACGTCGGAAATCGAGTACTATGACCTGTTACGAAATGCAGGGAAGCACGGAAAGATTATAAAAAGCGAAAGCAAACAGTAAGCGGAGTGAACATAATGTAGTAAGGGAAGGTTCAGACTTAGGGAACGGGATTGGGTCATTAAGAAAGAAAGTAAAAGACATGAATGAATGAGACAAATGTTAATAAGACTCGGGGTGAGGAAGGATGGACCGTCCGACCGAGCCCGGCATCGTGCCTAGTACACGATCCGCCGAAGGAAGGGCATGCCTGATTAAGGGAACGATAAGTTTCAAGATGGAAAGATACGTACGAAAAGGGCAGAACGGGTCCGGGTGGAAAAAGGGGTAGCGCCTAAGTACCCACCCGAGGAAGGGAAGCATATGGCCCATCGAGTCATCCAACAGCTAACGGTTGGCTTGGGCGGGACATGTATCGAGCATGTTACTCTCGGCAACAGTAAAGTAAATGCATGAGAGGAATGATAAGGGTAAAAGATGAAGTAAATAAGAAAATGATTAAAAGAAACGATTTACGCGTGTGTGTTTGGTTTATTTAAGAAATGAAAAGATAAAGTATAGCGTGTGTGAAGTTTCATTTAATAGATTGTGACCGCTTTACAGATTTTGTAGGTGACGCGAACGAGGTATGAGGAGGGCATGGGAAGGAGGTCGTCGGTTGTCCGGTGATAGAGTCCGGTCTTTTGAGAACACTCTAAATTATGTTGCTAGACTTTCATGTTTTGAACTGTGTTTTAAATTTACATTCGAACATTTCGTTTTATTTTGCACGTTTCTACCAAATCAGCTAGGCCCAAATGAGGGTTGTTACACCCTTTTAGAATGAGATGATCTCGGGTGCAAGATTATACCTGAAGAGAACGTGCAAACAAATATGCAAGTGATGTTATGAGTACGATAATCTCGAGTACAAATTTATACTCGTCAAGAATGCAATTCTTCAAGGTCATATTTCTAGGAGAATTACTAAAAGTTGTTTGTGCGATACATACATCACTGATCATGGAATTTATGGCAGATTATCCTGGAAGAAATCTTGTTATTTATTATCGGAGAAAGAATATATGAAAGTACATTGTTACATGATTGGTTTACCTATCATCGCCGAGGGGTACATTCTGCTAAAAGAACACAGATTTTCAATTTCGATTGGAATGGCTGGTATTAGTTTTGTGATCGTATTCATGGTTTTCACTTAAGTATACGATCAAAATGGCCAAATTCTCGCCATATGTTTTACATTCCACAAAATGATGTGATTACTGGGGACTCGTACCCATGCTCGGAACTATCTTAAAAGTTTTCTGTGATTATCTGGACTCCTTATCACATTTGCGAATATCTCTTCGCTAAATCATATCGAAGGATTATTGATCCCTAATCAGCAAACTAATCATATGGAAATCTATTTTTATTTTGGGGGTTAACTTCTCGATTCAGATTCTCCGGAGTGAGATTTTTCTTCAAGCTATCAGGGAAATTGAAAAGAAATGAATGAAAGTTTCGTTATACGACGAGGAATACTAAGTTATTTACTACCAAGAGAAGAGTGTTTACTATTGGAGAAGTTATGAAGCCACATTATGACATGACTTCATTCACTAAACCAACCTAGTACGGTAATACAGCACGAACTTCATTGTTTATGATCGCGTATTTTTATTTAAGGATATTCAATGGCACTTATATTTGCCAATTTGAAGATTAAGAGATCTTATTTTTGGTAGCTTTTATATCTTATGACACCATAATTTGCTTCTTAGTGAATGAGCAAAGGTATACGTTAAAACATTCTTGAGAAAGATTGTAGTCCGGAAGACCAAGTGGATTCATTTCAGACAGTAAGTAAAGAAAGACATTTGTTTTGTCCATGCCACATAATTCTCGTTTGATTGAGCTGTCTCAGATGATGACATATCTTTGTCTCGAATAACGTTTTATTTTGATGATTCTCCGGATGTCAACTAGATAAGTCATAGAGATAGATGCAAGTTATTGTTGGGCGCTCGGTTATGTCAGCGATAAACAAGATGAAGTTTGCTAAGTGGATGAGCCTGAATTTTTATCTCGTGTGACCGGCGTATTCTTTGTTTACGATTGAAGTATCCAAGAAACTTGTCAAGATGTATTAAGATAGCTCCCTCAAATGCGGTTGCGACACTCAAACGCAATCCCCTTATGTATAGTAAGGAAACTTATGTTACGATCTCATTTACGATTTGAGATGCCTAACTAGGATCCGTATGACATTGATCAAGTAATTATCCCCGAAAAAATCTATACTCTTCGACATATGCTGAATGACTCATGAGTATTTTATGGATGCCTCGGGTTCATTATTTATTAGATGGAAGGTTTAGCACGTTGTTGTATAACACGTGCATCGCTATTTATGGTCATACGGTCCAGAGAATTATTCCGTGCATGACACGGATTATCCTATTTACCATCGGAGATGTCATAAAGTTGTTTTATGGACGGCATGGATTTTCTTACCCGAGATAATACGAATATAGCAACAACTATCAGGCGTGCTCATGTTGTGAGATTTTATTAGAGACGGAACAAAGCAAAGGAAATTTTAAATTCACAAATAAAGAGAATCAATTTCAAACGGAACTGGGACTTATTTTATCAAAGGAAACATATGGTAGATCAAAATTGGTGAGATAGAAATATAACATTCATTGGCTTTCTTATGAGGCAATTTTACGTTATTGCCATAACTTTGTGTGGTTTCCAAAATGATTCTCAGTCGGAGCCCTCGGTTTTTTTTCATATATCGCATACAATTTGGCTAATATCTTCCGAGGCGAAGTTCTCCTAGCGATAAATACTTACTTCAGAAAGAATCTTGATTTTTAGATAATATATATGTGATATTGCCCGAGATTATTTATGTAATTATGTTAACCTCGGGGCTCGTCCGACGTGGCTATGTGGGGTTTTTGGTATTTTTATATATCTATCGCGAGGCGTTTTTGGGGGTATTCTCGAAATTCAGGCATACTGGACCCCATATAAGGCTTCTGTAAGTGTTTTGAGATGTTTTGAGCTATTTCGGCCCCGGATTGGGCCAGGGGTATTTTCGTAATTTGCTGCCCGGGAGCACATCGGCCGGGTGCAATGACGTTATGTGGCTGCGTATTCACTTTTTGGAGGCAAAGAACTGATATACGAGGTTTTCGGGAATTTTCTAATCGCATTTCCGACTAAACACTAGACCGGGATGGAGTCCCGAAGTTCCGTGGCACTGTGACACTTATTCCGGATTAATTGGATATTTTCTAAGTAAGTTGGGCTAATTTGACTAAGATTGGGCTTTTGGACCTTAAGTTCACTTATTGGGCCGAGTTTTTCTATAAATACAAGACCCTAGGCCCTAGAAAAAGGTTCAGCCTTTTATCACGCTTCCCGAGGTAGAACGTAATTCCCCAGCCGCGACCAATCGCCCTAGCCGCGACCAAACTTGCTCAGAGTCGCGACCAATCACCCCAGCCGCGACGAATCGCCCTAGCCGCGACCAAACTTGCTCAGAGTCGCGACCAATCGCCCTAGCCGCGACCAATCACCCCAGCCGCGACCGATTGCCTAGTCGCGACCAAATTGCACTAGCCACGACCGATTGCCTAGTCGCGACCAATTGCTCAGAACCGCGCCCAGTCTTGCGTATTCGCGACCAATCGAACGTGAAAGCAGAGCTGCCTGCCTGCACTGTTCACTCGCGTCCAGTCGAACGTAACTGACACTGTTCACTCGCGTCCAGTCGAACGCCACTGTAGATTTGATCGTTTTTCAAGCCGTTTTTGCTCGTGTTATCATTGCCACCTCATTGTACTTGTACAGCTCGATTATTATAGTGGAAAGCAAGGTAGAGCTTTGCTCTCCCAAGGACGTAAGCCCACACATTGTGGGCCCAACCTCGTATATCGCTCGTGTCCCCACAACAATCTAATTTCGAGTAAATTATAAATTGAATGACCTAAAAATAAATACCCAAAATTTTTTTAGAGTAGATCAGTTTGGCGCCGTCCGTGGGGACCGAGATTTTTATCCCATTGAGAGCTTTATTGTTGAGTTTGGATTTCTATTATCATGACTACTCGTAATTCTGATTTTTTGGCGCTACTCGTAATCCCATTGAGAGCTTTATTGTAAGTCCACAAGTTCCGGATTTTTGGAGCTACCAAAATTTTGTGTGAGGCTCCATTTTTCGTCTACAATCACATGGTGATGTGACGGTGTAATATTTTTCGGGTCGGATTTCGGTGGCATTTTACTATTTCATTTCGATACATTTATCGAAAAATTGGGATATTTTGAGTTCTTCAAAGGATTTCACTCCATAGTATGGAGATATTGGGCGTCATATAGTCCTCGGCTATAAAGAAGATATATGTATATGTCGAACGTGTCCGATACATTCACATACCTCCGTTCGCGAGGGTGTTATTCTTCATAAGATTGGCGTATATTGAGATACTTTAGGATCTCCTCGATATCAAATCTCGAGATCCATATTAATTTTGATTGACTTCAAAGATGTGACCATGTACTTTGCCTGATATTTGGAATGGCTTACTCTACAATAATTCAATTAGTTGCTGATGTTTTCTACTATTTCACCCGGGATTCAAGTATGAGTTATATTCGGTGTGGCATAACGACCCTTCAGAGAGGTCGTATGTTTTTCTAACCAGTTTTGTGGCGATATTGAGTATCGCATGGAGCGGCGGTTGATTGGCCCTTGCGATAAANAATATCTCGCACTTCACACCATACAGATAATGTCTCCAAATCTTGAGTGCGAATACCACCGCGGCTAATTCTAAATCGTGTGTCGGATAGTTCAACTCGTGTATCTTCAATTGACGGGATGCATATGCTATGACTTTCCCGTCCTGCATCAGTACACACCCGAGTCCTTCCTTCGAGGCGTCGCTGTATACCGTGAAGTAGTGTCCTGGTGTGGGTAATACTAGTATTGGTGCATATGTCAATTTCGTTTTGAGACATTCAAAACTCTCTTCACATTTCTCATCCCACGTATACCTCGTTTCCTTTCGGGTCAAATTTGTCAACGGTTTAGCAATCCTTGCCAACCCCTTCGATACAAAGCCGCGATAATTTCCTTCTTCGATATTTTCCACGATAATTTTGTTCTTCGTTACAAATCCGCGACAATTTTGCCTTTGTTTCAAAATCCGCGATAATTCTCTTGCACCATTTTTTTCGCGATAATTTTGCATGCCTAAAAATTCGCGATAATTTTCTCTTTTGTGACAATTTTCGTGTTTTTCGGGTTTTTCGTGGATTTCCGTGGCTTAATGATAATTAACTTGTTATTTGGGCCTCCCCACCCCTATTTATAGAAATCTTAACTTCCTAAATTCGCATTTTGACCCCTCCTTCTTTTCATTTTCACCATTCCTTTATCTTTTGCTTTACTTTTCTATTTTTCGTTTCCTTTTTCGCTCTTTCATTCCCGTATCCCTCGTTATTCCTTGTCTAGACTTTACCGCTACATTCCCTATTATTTGTTCCATCATATCTTTTTCCTGGCTATTACAAAAACCATGATACTAAACATGCTCCTAAAAAGTGAGACGACCAACTTGTACTCTTTCTATCTAGCTTACACCAGTCATAATCGGCATCCGAAAATGCAGAAATAGTGACATTATCAAATTTTGGATAAAACAGTACAATATTTGCAGTTCTAGTAGATATCTAAAATTTCGTTTTACAGCTTTTAAGTGGGAAAGTTTCGGATCAGATTGGAACCTAGCACACATGCAAACACTGAACAATATATCGGGTCTAGAAGAAGTCACATAAATTAAGGAACGTATCATGTTTCTATATAGTGTCTCACAAACTGATTCCTCATATTCATCTAGGCTTAAAATCTAAGTTCGTTTACATAGGTGTTTTCATAGATTTAGCATTTAAAATATCATATTTTATCAAGAAATCCTTTATGTACTTTGATTGACAAATGAAAGTATCATTGTCTAATTGTTTAACTTGCATGCAAGAGAAAAAGATAATCCACCTGAGTTGCCCATTTCAAATTTTGTAGACATCAATTCACAAAATTCAACATTCAATTTCACATTAGTGCTACCATATATGATATCATCAACAAACACTTGTACAAAAATTAAATCGGATTCCACACACTTTATAAACAAAGTTTTATATACAATACCTTTCCTAGAACCACTACATAATAATAAATTACTTAGTCTATCGTACCAAGCTCTAGAAGCTTGTTTTAAACCATACAAAGCTTTGTTTAATTTGAACACAAAATTGGGTTTCGATCGATCAAAAAAACCCATAGGTTGTTTCACATAAACAGTTTCAGCAATAACCTCATTCAAAAATGCAGATTTAACATTCATTTGTTACAACTTAAAAACTGAGAAAGCAATAAACATTCGAATAGATTCCATCCTAGCTATCGTAGCAAATGTTTCACCATAATCTATTCCTTTCTCTTGGCAATACCCTTGTGCTAATAACCTAGCTTTATTCTTAGTCACATTTCCATGTTCATCTAATTTATTTTTAAAAATTCATTTCGTACCTATTAGATTCTTATTTTAAGGTGGAGGGACTAGTTCTCAAACTTTATTTTTCTTAAATTGAAACAATTCAGTTTGCATTGCATCTATCTAAGTTGAATCATTTAAAGCATCATTGACATTTTTAGGTTCACTCAATGAAATAAAAGCATTTAATTTACAGAACGTATTAAATGAACTTCTAGTTCTTATTGGTTCCTTTTTATCTCCAAAATTATTTTGTTTATCTAAACATTTTGGCATATTTGGGATATAGGATGGTTTGCTACGGTTTTTGGGTTCTACTTTATTTTGTTTTACCGAATGGTCTAAGTCATCTAAGTTCTTATCTTGGGTTAGTGTTTCATTTTCGACTAGTGTTTCGTCTTCATTTTCATATTCTAATTCTAGTGGTCCAGGGCATGTTACTGGTGGTTCTAATTCTTCGTGTGGTTCAAAAGTGTTTTCAAAATTTTTACATGAATAGATTCACTTACAACTTTTGAATCCCTAAAATAGACTTTAAATGCTTTTCTAGTAGAAGAATATCCTACAAAAATCTCTTTACTTTTACTATCAAATTTTCATAAATGTTCCTTATTGTTGTTATGAACATAACATTTGCAACCAAAAATGTGAAAATAATCCACATTTGGTGTTTTATTAAAAAAATATTTCATAAAGTGTTCTTTTCATAATTCCCCTAATTGTGATCCTATTAACACTATGGCAAGCTGTATTTACAGCCTCTGCCCAAAGGGTTTCTAGTGTTTTGTACTCAACTAACATATATATAGCAATTTCTTGTAATGTTCTATTTTTTCTTTCCACTGTACCGTTTTGTTCGGGTGTCCTAGGGCTGGTGAAATTCTGTTCTATACCTGATTATTGACATAGTCAAGTAAATTCTAAGTTATTAAATTCACCACCATTGTCACTCCTAAGGTTTTTAATTTTCAGATATGTTTTATTTTCTATAAATCTTTTAAAATCTTTGAACACTAAAAATGTTTCAGATTTTTGTTTTAAAAAGAAAACTCATGTGTATCTAGAATAATCATCTATTATTACCAAATACCAAGATTTTCCATTTAGGCTACACGGCTTAATTTCCTCAAAAAGATCCATATGTAATCTTTCTATATACCTAGAGGAGTTAATAGCATTCAGAGGTTTAAAAGATGCCCTAGTTTGTTTTGCTCTAACACCACGTCACATTCATGCTATTGTTAGCAATCTTATTGTTGATTCCACGAATAAGACTTAACCTTATTAATTTCTAAATTAATCTTAAGGTAGCATGTCATCATTTCTTATGTCATTCAATAGCAGATTTAATAGAAGTGATTAAGCATGCCATTCCTTTGGCGAATCGTGTACTAGGCACGATGCCGGGTTCGGTCGGACGGTCCATCCTTCCTCACCCCGAGTCTTATTAACATTTATCTCATTCATTCGTGTCTTTTTCTTTCTTCTTTAATGACCCAATCTCGTTCCCTAAGTCTGAACCTTCCCTTACTATATTGTGTTCAGTCCGCTTACCGTTTGCTTTCGCTTGTTATAATCTTCCCGTGCTTCCCTGCATTTCGTAACAGATCATAGTTACTCGAATTCCGACGTGATTATCTTATTGTTAACTATGTGATTACCGTAGATCCTATGTGTCCTTTTCCTCCAACGATCCGACGTTGAGGCGCAACGAAAACAATCAAACTTAGTATTTCCGCGATAATTCACTTCTTCCTCAAAAATCGCGATAATTTTGTGCTAGAGTTAAGATTCGCGATAATTTTGTGCTAGAGTTAAATAAAATACACGACAATTTTACACTTCAAGCATTTTCGCGAGAATTTTGTTCTTCACCCATTTCCGCGATAATTTTGCCCATGATCATTTTCGCGACAATTTTTCACAGAATCATTTTCGCGACAATAATTGTCTTTCCAAAAATCCGCGATAATTTTCCAAAGTGTAAAAATTCGCGACAATTTTCAATGCTCAAATTCTCGCGACAATTTCCTTCTTTCGCGACAATTTCCGGATTTTCGTGGCTTAATGATAATTAACTCGTTTTTGGGCCTCCCTACCCCTATTTATAGATATCTTAACTTTCCTAATTCACACTTTAACCCCTCATTCTTTTCATTTTGACCCTTCCTTTATCTTCTTCTTTACATTTCTATTTTTTCGTTTCCTTTTTCGTTCTTTCATTCCCGTATCCTTCGTTATTCATTGTCTAGATTTTTTCTCGTTACATTCCCTACTATTTGTTCCATCATACCTTTTTCCTGGCTATTACATCATTCCCCACTTATTTTGAGTTTCGTCCCGAAACTCGTGCGTACCAATCTTCCATTAAGTCTGGTGCTCTCTGTCTAATCTCTCGTTCCGTTTCCCATGTAGCTTCCCTCTCTCCTTGATTGGACCATTGTACTTTCACCATGGGAATTTGTTTGTTTCTGAGCCTTCTTTCCTCTATGCCTAGGATCTTTACTGGACTTCCTCGTACGTTAGTTCCGGGGTTATCTCTATGGGTTCCCCCACACATTCTTGAATTCCTTCAGTCACCCTCGTCCTTAGTTGGAATACATGGAACACGTTGTGTATTCCCCCCATCTCTTCCGGAAGCTTCAGCTTCAGCTGATATGCTAGGTTTCTGATTCTTCGTTCCACCTCTTATGGTCCGATATACCGGGGACTCAGCTTCCCATTCCTTGTAGTCCTTAGCACCCCCTTCATCGGTGATATCTTTAGGTAGGCATGATCCCCAACTTTTAACTCTAAAGGTCTCCATTTTGTGTCTGCCCAACCTTTGTATCGGTGTTGTGCCGCCTTAATGTTCTTTCGTACCACGGCCACGTTTTCAATGGTGACTTCCACCAATTCTGTTCCCGTGGTCTTTCTCTCTCCCACCTCATCCTAGCATAGCGGTGTACGACACTTCCTCCCGTACAATGCCTCATATGGGGCTATGCCAATGCTGCTCTGAAAGCTATTATTGTATGCAAATTCCACCAGTGGTAGGAAATCCTCCCAACCTCCCTTAAACTCCAACACACATGCCCGTAACATATCCTCCATAATTTCGTTCGTTCTCTCTGTCTAACCATCCGTCTGTGGGTGATAGGCTGTGCTCATGCTTAACTGGGTTCCGAGTGATTTTTGTAAACTTTGCCAAAATCTAGATGTGAATCTCAAGTCTCTGTCTGACACGATGTTTACTGGAACTCCATGTAACTTGACTATGTTATCCACCTATATTCAGGCTAGCCTGTCTACTCCGTATGTTGTCTTAACTGCTAAGAAATGAGCCGCCTTTGTAAGGCGGTCAACCACTACCCATATCGCGTCGTTCTTCCGTGGGCTCTTGGGTAATCATACCACAAAGTCCATGCCGATGCTATCCCATTTCCTCTCTGGAATCTCTAAGGGTTGTAGCTCGCCTCCCGGGCGTTGATGTACGGCCTTAACTCGTTGGCAATTTTTGCATTTGGGAACAAAGTTTGCGATCTCGTTTTTCATTCCATTCCACCACGAGTGCGTCCTTATGTCCCGATACATCTTAGTACTTCCTGGGTGAACTGAGAAAGCCGAACTATGTGCTTTTGCCATAATCTTCTTCCTTAGCTCCGGCCGGTTTGGTACCCATATCCGTTCATTTATTCGGATTAGCCCATCGCTTACTTTGTTTATCTCTGATTTCTCGGTTCTGTTTCCTTCTTTTCGCGTTATGGGTTTCTCGGGGTCTGATATCTGTGCTTCTAGTACCTCCTCCAGTATCTCTGGCTTCGCGGTAACAGTCCCTAACATGACTGTGGTCGACTCTACCACTTCTAGTTGTAGATTCTCCATTTCCCTTACTAACGTGTTTGCTAGCACGCCANGGGTGCATGGATTTTCAGTCATTGAAACCAAATTTCTTTTTGTTGTTTCTTTTAATAAATATTCATATTTTGCTTCAAGTTCTAAATACTTCTTAAGCAGTTTGGCAAACTCAATTAGCAAATCACTACAATTTTTACAATTATCAGAACTGACCTCACTATCAGAATCAGACTGATTTAGCACAACTAATGTCGCATTCTCTTCACCGAGAGAGGTATATCCACAATTTTCAATTTTAGTTGAAGAGGTGGTCTTCATCAAGCAGAACCTAAAGAACATACTTCTTCTTTTCAGACTCCTGTTTTAAAAGTGGACATTATGATTTTATGTTACCAGGTTTATTAAAGTTAAAATATATTATTTTTTTAGGTTTTTATATTTATTGGACTTCTTGGCTTTTAGTAGACTTTCAATTCTTTTGACAAGTACGGCTATTTCCTTATCTGAGTCATTTTCAGAATCATATTTCTGAAAATGATGTTCAGATTCTAGATTCCTTAATTAGACTTATGTTTTTTCTTAGAGGATGATTCAACATTTAGGGCAAGAGAGAAATTAGAGCTTTTGTTCTCTAATTGTTGCCTACTCCTAGCTTGCAATTATTTAGTTAGCAAAATCTCAAACATTTCATCAACACTTAAGACCTCTAAATCATTAATTTGTTCTATAGTTGTTATAAGAATCTCTCATTTGTTATTTAGGCTCCTAAGGACTTTAGAGTTCTTTTCCTCATTAGACATATAATGACCTACAGATTCCATTTCATTTACTAGAAAAATAAAACGCTACTGTAAATGAATCATGCATTCATCAGGTAACATAGAAAATATTTCAAATTCATGCTTTAGCATATTAAGCTTAGTTTTTCTAATTCTAGAAGTTCCTTCATACAAGACTTCAAACTTAATCCATGCTTCATGTGCATTTGAACATCCAGACACTATATTAAATTCATATACACGTAATGAAGAAAATAAGCCACTAAAACATCTGCATTCAACTCAATTGCAACATCTTTTTCAACACAAATTGATTTTGATTCCATATCTGGGATCAGACCAGTCCCTAAAACCACATATCTTTAAATTTTCAAATCTTGATTAAGGAAGGTAAGCATATTAGTCTTCCAGTAACCAATGTCTTTACCGTTCAATTTTGTTGTTTATTTAATACCACCATGTTTTACCATCCTGTATATCACCAGACTTAGTCATGCTCTATAAACTATGAAACTAACACTTATCACGTATGATGCACAATACAGTAAAGAACATGCAAACAATAAGTAATTGACAACTAGGAAAGCAGTGAGCAGGCACAACTTAAGTAGTGTTTGCAAAGTACTCCACTAAAAACTGATTATTTAGTAAGTACATCGCATCTCCACCACTTGTTGGATATTTGAACTAATATACATGTTTTAAAAGGACTTAAACGACTTAAGTTGCTAGTTTGAAAAGCAGTAAATAAAACTCAAGATTTATAGTGGTATTTGATCCCGATTCTTATCTTAGAATCGATCGTCTCAGCAATCCACTATCAGTCCTTTAGTTTCAATTAACACAAAAGAAACTTAGTAATGTTCACAAAAATTAGAACACCACTAACAACAAGCACAAGATAATGCGATACAGTAAACACTCAATTTATTTGTAATGCATAGTTATCACCCACAGTCATGTAAACGACTGTTACCACCAGATCTGAGTCTTGAAGTAAATGTTCCTTCCATCAAGAACGTCGTCAAGAGTCTCAAGAACACAATCAACACTCAAGATCTCAGAGACCGTTCAAGTTTAAAGCGTGAAAAATCTGATGTCTGGTTTTTACCTCACAACTACAATATCAGTCGTAGAACCACATGGAGAACAACGTTTTGACATGCAAGAACACAAAGCTCGTAACACAGAGTTACACAACACATAGAGAGATCAACGAAAGGGAAGAGAGGAAATGAAACGACACAAGACTCGGTTAGGGTTTTGATGCTATATTCAAACTTAAGAACCTCGGCTTTTATATACGGGCTGCACCGCCTTACTGTTACACATGTACAGCCCAATGTTAAAGTCCATCAAAGGGCCAAATTGTATATGGGCTTAGCCCATTAAAATTAGATCAGCCAATCGACCTGTATCACATTACAACAAGAGCGACAGCAGGGCTCCCCACAGGTGCACGCTGTCTTAATCGACCTCATGATGCATTTCTATGTAAAAAAATGAAACAAAAACTTTTATTTAACAAAGCAAAAGTTAGAGTTTCATTTAATAAGGGCTCACATAGAATCAATAATAAATGCGATAAACCTCGTGCCGCTCGATCAACATTGATGCCCTTTACTTTACATCACATCACCGCTACTGGCCTGCGGAAACACTTGTATGAGATTTAAATGGGTACTCAAAGATTAATAATTAAACTTTGACCCCAAATTTTAATAGTTACTCATGGCATGGGCGCTGCCATTGGTCGTAACCCCCTCGACCGCGCCGTGTGCCTTAGCGTCCTACACAACACACAACTAGATCAACCTGACTTCACGAGCACCCAATCTCGACTACGAGTCATTAGGGCACGCGGTGGCTCGCACATACATGCCTCATCAATGCACGACCTAGGCTTATCTTGTCTGGAGTCTCCACTAGTGATGACTCGTGCTGACAACAGCGGTCCATCAAGGATCCGAGGCAAGTTTGGTCATCCTCGTCCTATACTGCGGTGCCTTCGGTTCTCTTAGCCTTCTAGCCTCGATCACCTACATCCTCGTGTCATGTTGCAAGCAACACGACCTGTTTGGCTCCTACCGTGGCATGCCACGTTACCATTTGAGCTTCCTTGACCAAGGGTCGAATCCTGCCATCGCATGTGCGTGGCTCCATCCTGCGTACCCCCAACACAAGTCTTATCTGATGCAAGTGCCGAGCACACGTATTGCAAGGATCAGGCCCTGTCATGCCATCTTTCGCCCCTCTCCGAGTCCTGATCGCTCCTACATCCCTTATTGTTGGCGTGCCCAAGACTGCCCTGCCAACGTGTCTTTGCCTCTTCCCAGTACGAGGCCCACGTCTACCACAGCCCAGTTGCCTCTACCTCGCGGTTCCCTCCGCTCCTACTCCATCAAAATGATTTAGGATCACATAAACTAAATACCCCTTATCTTTCTGTCTTTTTCAAGCTCTTTGCTCCACCCCGGCTCACCTATGCGATTGCGGTTTTCCCCTCTAAATGCTTGAGGCTACCCC
This sequence comes from Utricularia reniformis, assembly GCA_009725065.1. Taxonomy (NCBI): domain Eukaryota; kingdom Viridiplantae; phylum Streptophyta; class Magnoliopsida; order Lamiales; family Lentibulariaceae; genus Utricularia; species Utricularia reniformis. The sequence continues at coordinate 306,774 of RWGZ01000948.1, forward strand.
TTTATATAGACAAAACATCTCTTGCTCTAGCCCGACGTTAGCGCAACCGCACGTGGCCTTGGGCGTTTATCGGGCTTAGTTATGCATGCCTCGATCAAGGCATTGACTCAACTATGCATGGTCATGCCGCAGCATTGACTCGGTTGCGTCTAGGTCGTGTCGTGCCTTGACGATGCTCTGACTCGGTCAAGTCCAATCATGGTGTGCCTTAACGCATCATTTATTCGGTCGTGTCCACTCTTGACGTACCTTAACGAAGCCTTGACTTGGTCGTGTCCTGCTCGTACCGTGCCTTGACATGGTGATGACTTAAGGCACACTCGTTTGCCTTGGTCAAGTGATGACTTGGTCACACTCAATTGCGATATCTTGCCTTGTCACTTATCTCTTTCGTGCGAGTTCCCACACTTAGCTCATTATCTTTAGTTTTCCAACTTCTTAACTTGTTGGCTATCCTTTCTTATTACTTACCAATCATTTGACCCCCTTTATAATGCAACCTCCTATTCTCCCCTTTTAACTATTATCATAGATGTTACATACCCGCCAGCATAACGAACGAGCTAAGTGCGAAATTCTATAAACATTTGGGATAAATAGTAGAAAAAAATCAAAATTAGATGATTAAAAATGAAAAAAAATATTTGAGATTAAATTTGTTAAAATCATCAAAATATGAAAATAGACGTAATTTTCTCAAAAAAATTCAAGAAAGTAAAATCTTGTTAGGCTTTCACATCATTTAAATAACCACTTATATAACAACTTTAAATATTTGTATATTACAGAACTACTTATAAATTTCATATTTTCATTATATTATTCCAAGTGTTCCCAATCAAATTAAAAAAAATAGCATTGACGTTCTTATTTGAAGGTGTTTAATATGAAATTATATTATTTGCAAATGATAAATAATTACATAAGAAAATATTTTCGAAATTTCTTGGAAGAAGAAGAAGCCGTATAGACGAGTAACCCTACTCCAACACATGCAACCCAAATCCCAACATCGACAGCTAGCCCCCATCGCGTCTCCAACGTGGCGAAATCCTTACCGTCTATATTAGCCTCCAAGCTACACTCGCTGCAGCAGCAGGCATCTGATTGCACCTCCACCTCTCCCTGCTCAGGGATCTCCTCCAATCCACACCACCCTCTTCCTCTTCCCTTCCTCCGCCGCATCGCGGCCACCTTCTCCGTCATCAACCCCGCCGTCCCCTCCACCGAAACCTCAAAACCCATCATCCCCATATCAATAAAATCGTAATTCCTATCAATTACACACTCACAATCCATCTTCCAATTCCCGCCTTCATCCTTTCTGAAAATCCCTTTCACCACCTTAATCCCTCCAATGTAAATCTCAAACATTGTGCCTTCATAAACCACCATTTTTTCTCTGCTCCCATAAACAGACCCTTTTCTCCATTCGCGATGCAGCGTAACGAATACAGGTGCATCGGGTCGGATACTTGATCCGTTTATTTGCAGGAGAGCGCCATTAATGCGAGGAAGAAAGTGAAGGGTTAGAAGATTTGGAAATTCTGGAGTTTTAACAGTTGCCGGTGATAAGATTTCAGTGTAAAATGATCTGATTGTCAAGCCATTTCTTTCATCTGGCACAAAACCCTTACACATTTTCCCGTGATGCGCTGCAGTTTCTTGTTTTGAAGATGGAAAGGGTATAAAACTATAAATAACTGTTCAATAGGAAGAAACCAAGAAAGCATGATAAATAATTGACTTTTTTTAAATAATATAAATATTCACATGTTTATTTGTAAAAAAATAACTAAAAAGGAATATTGCATGGTTGAAGTATTTAAATTTATCCTTCTCCGCACTCTTTATTTTAGACCGTTCTTTTCTTGTTTGATTGTCACATGTGATTTTAAATTTGGTTTTGACTACTTTTAATTTTAAATTATGGGAAATCTGTTTTTATAGTGATCCGACCCATTTGATTTCTGAACACATGTATATCATAGATATATTGGAAGGTGTATAAAAAATGAATTATATTGATCCTCTAATTATGGGTATGATATCTTCTTCCAAATATGTTACAAGTCAATTTCAATACTTACACGTTCCCCAACTAATTAAAATAATGTTTTGAATCATCCATGTGTTATAAGTTTAACACAAGTCATCAACAAATTGATTTTAAAATTCAATAATTTTCCCAAAAAGCAAAAAAATATTGATCCACAACCTATAGCCTTATCCTATGCTCTTCTTTATCCCATTTATCCCAAATTAGTCGCATTTTTATATCTCGTTATATTATATGTTACTAACACCGTACATTATTTTGTGCGATAATGGTTTAAGGGGTCCGATATGAAATCACAAATTAAATTCAGTAAATTAAATAATTCATCCTAATTATTTTTAATACTAGTGAATTTGCGACTTAATGTAGTAATATCATATTAAATACTTTATATTATAAGTTCAATAGTGTTGTAGTTAGAAAACCATGGGTACCAACAGTCGTACGGTTCGTAATAAAACGAACTCGGTTTGAATTTGTTTAAATGTGGGAAATGATTAAAAATGAAAGTAAAAGTTAGGCACAACGATTTTAAAGTGGAAAACCTGGGAGAATGGGAAAAAACATCATGACTAAGAGCAGGAAACGTTCTTAACCGATTCATTAATCAAACAATTCATTACAAACAGAAGGCTTATGAAAATAACAAGGGAAAAGAAAGCACTGAGAATTTCGGCAGAGTAACAGTCTATTCTTGCGCGTCCAAAAGGTCCTCTTGAGCTTTTCTTCTAGCTCTGTATTTATAGAGGTGGAAACGCGTGTGGATCACGTCCCGTAACCCCCTTTGACAATGTCATTTTCTCATGCTGGGAAACGTGGTTGGGCCCGAAGCGCTAACTGCGTGAATAGGCCTGAAGCGTGAGATGCGTGGGCTGTAACCGTTTTGGACCGATGTGAAGAGTCGGTCCTCGAGTATTTCTGATTACGCCTAACTCCAGCTTCGGTCATGAAATACTAGTGGGCCTTCGGGCCGATTATTCTAAATATGTCAGGTTAAGGATCCTAGGTCACGCGAGTTCGTCTTTTGTCATCTTGGTTGGCCCAATATGATTGGGCCTTACCCATTACGGGGTACCCGGTCCTGGAGCCCACATCACTAGCCCCTCGGTCTTGGTCGCCATCGTAGAAGTGACGCAAGGTGGATTACATGATGTTGTTTATGTATGGGCAAACTTAGGACCGGGCCCAATTGTAACGAGCATCCAAGGGCCGATCCTATACTTAGCCAATTTGAAACATTGATTTTGAATTTCAAAATATCGTAACGGTTATTTTCGCATTACTTTTATTTAAATGTTAATATCTAGACCTGTGCATTTCCGTATTGTGTTACCTGACAGGCGTGATGAGTGCATACGAACTACAACAGCCTGCGGTAATCCTGCGTACCATCTTGCGATTGGTCAGGAAATTACTATTTAAATCGGGGTCTTGGGGACTGTTCATCCCCACCGCCATTCGCGAAAAAATCAATTGCGCAAACAACACTCTGCGTCTTCGTTCTTGCCCACATTCCAACCCTTTTCAACAAATTTTTCTTAAGGTAATAACCATGGCTCCTCGTAAAGTTAGATACCCGACCATGTCTGAACTGGACATCGAAGAACTTATGTCTAGGTTTTCGATTCCCGCTCATTACTCCATCTCGAAGGGACAAGAGGATGTTCCCTGTTTCCTTCCAGTGGAAATAAATGTTCCAGTGAGTGCCATCCCGGTTAGTTACGCCTCCCTGAAGTGCGGGTTGCGTTTTCTGCTACACCCGTCTGTAGCGGCAGTACTTCGGGAGATTCATTGCCCTACTTTTGCTTTGTTTCCGGGTAGCTACGTGTATATAGTGGCATTTATTTTTTATTGCCACGAGCACGGGGTAGCCTCAACCTTAGAACGTTTTTTCATCTTATTCTTGGTCGGGTCCCGAAGGGGTAAGGGATTATTAGGATGTCGTATGTTGTATTATATAGCGTCGCGCACCAAAGAGTGCGCTATAGTTGATAAAGAGGAGTCCCTTCACGAGTGGGAGTCATGCTATGTGTGGATAACGGTCCCAAAAGGAGGATTTGTTTAAGGTGTGGCCCGTTATAACCCACCCACACATAGGTCAGTTGGACCAAACTTGGTTCAACCCCTCTCGTCGAGACATCGCAGACACATTAGCGATGTTTCCTTCTCCTGAAGCACGTCTTAAATGGGTAGACTTGCTTCGGGATGAGAGATTGGTAGAAATAGGGGTCGCCGTTAGGACCGAAGCCCCAGCTCCAAAGCGGGTATTTTCCTGTTCAGACTCGTCTGAGGTATCGGGTATGGAGTTTGTTTTTGCTTAGCTCTCATTCCCTGATCCTTATGTATTTATTTTGCAAGTTTGACAGAGACAATGCCGAGCTCGAGGTTCAGACGTATGGCTGCTACTTCGACTCGCTCTATTGGGGGACAGCAGGGAGCAGCAGACAGCGCGGGACCTTCAGATTCAGTGACTGGTAACGTTGGTTCCATCGTGGTTGTCATCGGGAGGGAACCCCCCGATTTAAACCACATGTGCAGGCACAATAACATTGCGCTAAAGAGGGCAGCCCTCCACAGGCCAAGGGCCTGTGCTGCGAGTTTTAGGAGTGATGGAAGAGATGATAACAGCTAGGATCCGCACTTTGACCTTATCCAGTCTCTACCAAATCGGGAATTGCTCCCCCATCAGTCCTAATACGGTTAGTTTGTTGCTGCAGGGAGTCGTTCCTATGGAGAATGCTCTCCCGGGCCCGAACCTTAAGGCGAACGTCTCCTTACCACCGGTCCCCTTGGGTAAGGGAAAAATGGTGGCCGAAGCAAAGCCTCAAAACCTTGAAGAGGCTCAAGAAAGGAGGGGGTGTTGCTGTCCCGGCCCCGACCAAGGGGATCGTTTTGAAGGACTCTGCCTCAGGCCCCAAGACAAATTCCAACTGGGAGGTTGCCTTGGACCTGCTGGACAGGGTCAAGAAGGGGAAAAAGATGGCTTCCTAGAGGAGCTCCTTCATAGAAGACTTCCACCTTCATGGGGAGCAGAACCCGAACAATGTTCAACCAGACATGTCCGGGGAGAAAATGATTGAGGCTTTCCTCGACCTCGCTATGAGGGTAAGTTCTTCCGGTTTTGAGGCCCAAAGATATAGACATTAACCTTATCCTTGTGTGCATATGCTGAGGAAGGGCTTTACAGCCGTAGTCACCGTTCACAAGAATCAAGGTGACCAGGCAATCTCCCATACAGTCCAAGATCAACTTGACCTAGTCAAGAGGCAAGTTGAGATAAAGTATAGAGAGCTGGTGGAGATCCGAGAGGAGCGGGATCGCCAAAACAACGAACTGCTAGGAGCGCGGACGCAAGTCTCCCTCCTAACAGATCAAGTTTCTGAGTTGGATAAGAAGTATCAAGCAGCTCAGGAGGAAATGGAGGTCTAGTTGCGGGAAAAGATGAAGAAATGGGTCAAGATCAAGCTCGGGCCAAGGAGAAGAGAAACAAACTCAACAAAATTCTCCTTCGGGCCTAAGAAGAAAAGACGAGCTTGGAGGAAGACCTTGCTCAAGCCCGCGCCACGGCAGAGACTTCGGTCCGGGAAGCGGTTCTGGGGTTCGCTCGGTTCCAGTTGTTATTTGCTTTGGTAGATAACATTCACGGGACGTACATTGCTAAGTTCCTGGACAACATGCGGGAAAAGTTTACAAAGCAATTCGGGCTCTCCTCCGTAGACGAGAGATGGAAGCTGATCGATCCTTTGGAGAAAGATGGGAATTTTCAGGCGATTCCTTCCTTGGATGAGCCCGTGTTGGAGGATGATCCCTTCTTCCCCCTTTTCGAAGAAATGGAAAGGGCGGTCAACCAGAAGGTTGCCGAGCAGGAAGAAGAGCTGAAGCAGCTTGTAGCCCGGACTGGACCGAAGGATAAGGAAGGAGGGGCAAATTAGATTGGATTATTTATGTATTTTTCCCTCGTTCTATTCCTTATTCTAAATAAGAAATTTTTCCCTTTTCATTTTCTCTTTTCAGAGTTAGAATAGGGTCGTTAGAACTTAACTTAACTTTTATAAATAATTAAGCTCATTTGGAGCGAACTCTTCGTTCTTAATTTTGGCTAAGTATGAGATCGGGGTTGATTGGTGAGCGGGGACTCTTCGGTCCCCGATCTTACCTTTAGCTTAGGTTTGGCTGGGGTCAATCATGTTGGACTTATGACGTATATACGGACCGCCCTTATTCCGTCCTTGGGATCATGACTGAATTGGAAAGGCGTATCCCCGGTTGACTATGAGTCATATGGCAAGCTTTGGACAAACCCTAGTTCTGTTTAAGTCCGTGGACTACGTTGGCCAAGCTTCGGTTCTGCATATGTCTCAAGTCGGGCCTAAACTTGTATTTTGACGTGCTAGCCCTTATTCGTTTTTATGCAGCAGGTTTCAAAGGTATAAGGGTTGTTCCCGAAGAATGAAAGGCATTGAAGCAGATGCTTAGTTCGTAGTGAGTTCTGGGAGCTTCACAGCTCATCCTTGGGACTTGGCAAGCGCATGAGCATCTGACTCGTCGAAGCGGTCACTGCCACTTGGGAGCTTTACGGATGAGTAGCTTCGATCAACAATCCAGACTCGTCCATAAGATCCGGCTCTAGGGTTGGTCCATCATATAATTAGAAACAGTTTATATTATACTTGTCTGTATCCTATCTATACTTAGAAGAATATATTTGGGCTAGAACTATAAAAGACAATAAAATATTTACAAGAAATACTGCCTAAGATTCATGATATTCCAAATTCGGGGGATCTCATCACCGTCTAATGTTTCCAATTTGTAATCCCCAGTTTCCAATTTCTTTAGAACCCGGTACGGTCCTTCCCAATTTTTGTCTAGCTTTCCTACGTTCCTATGAACCCTTACATTTCTAAGGACGAGGTCGCCTTCGGAAAACTCTCTTGGTAGGACCCGTTTGTTATGGGCCCGTTCCATAGTCCGCTGATAAGAGCACATTCGCTCGTAAAAAGCATTTATCTTTTCCTCAATCATCACGAGATCTAATAATCTCCTCTCGCCATTCATATGCTCATTGTATTGATATATTCGAGGCGATCGGATGGCCACCTCCATTGGGCTGACTGCTTCGGACCCATACACCAGTGAGAACGGTGATTCCAGGGTCGTTGAGCGGGGTGTAGTTCGGTAAGCCCATAAGACATCATAGATATGTTCAGGTCATTATCCCCCAAAATCCGCCAACTTGGTTTTCAATCCTTTCAGGATGACCTTATTAGATACTTCTGTAAGTCCATTAGTTTGGGGATGAGCCACTAATAAGAAATGTTGGGTGATACCCAATTTGATACAGAAATCCCGAATGGCCTTTCCGCGAAATTGGGTCTCATTGTCTAATACCAACGCCCGGTGAATCCCGAAGCGGCTGACAATTTTTCTCCATAAGAAGTGCTTTACGACTTTCTGAGAGATAATGGCTACTGCCTCTTCTTCGATCCACATAGTGTAATACTACACTGCCACAATACAAAACTTTCGTTGTTCTACCGACCGAAGAAAAGGTCCGAGGATATCAATTCCCCATCTGCCGAAAGGACACGGTAATGGGGTCACCGATAAGGGAGTCCCAGGCAGTTGTGGGACTGCAGAATGATATTGGCATATAGCGCAGCGTTTGGTATACTTCTTGGCATCTTCAAGTAGTGTCGGTGAGAAATATCCGACTCTAATAATGCGATGATATAAAGATCGAGCCCCAGAATGAATACCACATATCCATTCATGAACATAAATCATGATGGCCTCAACCTCAATAGGGGATAAACATCTTAACAACGGTCCCTCGAAACTCTTTTTAAATAGTCGCACGTTGCTCAGGACGTATCTTTTGGCCCGGAATTCTATTTCTAGCCTCCGACTTGTCTTCGGGAAGATCACCATTAGTTAGATATTTTATAAAGCGGTTCATCCAAGTGGGTTCCCCAGGAGATTCAGTAGCATTGATATTTAGTCCCTGGAGTTCATGGCATAAAGCCACGATTTCTTCAACTGATTGTTCGGTCATCGATATCTCGACCGAAGGTCGGTCTTGGTTATGGACCGATACAGTGCCCAGTCCTACTTCGGGTATACCCACACCCAATCTGGCAAATGCGTCGGCAACCTTATTTTGTTGTCGTGGCACATGATCAAGAGAAAATTCGCTAAACTTTTTAGATAATTCCAGGAATTTTGCACGATATAGTTTCATCATGGGCTCATGTGTCTCAAATCTCCAAGGGAATTGTTCCACCACTAACTTGGAATCTGAAAATATTCGCACTTTGCTAACTCTCATTTTCCGGGCTAGGATCATTCCCGATAGTACAACTTCATATTCCACCACGTCATTTGTTCAAGAAAAAGAGAACTTAATTGTGGAATGAATAGCGTCACCTTGTAGCGTTGTGTGGGTAATGTATGCCCCTCAACCTCCGAAGGTTGATCCGTCTACATGAACGGTCCATCGATCATCCTCTTGGTTTAAAAAGATGGCTCATCGGGTCATTTCAACCACGAAATCAGCGAGAACCTAAGCCTTGATCGTCTTTCGGGGCAAGAATTCCAGATACATGGAGCTGAGCTTAATCGCCCATTTTGCTAACCTCTCGTTCAAATCTAGCTGATTAAGAACCACCTTCAGAGGCTGGTCAGTATAGACATAAACAGTTCTGCTTTCGAAATAATGCTTCAGCTCAGATACAACTTTCTTCAAAGCCAACATGAACTCTTCTAGGGTAGTATATCTAGTTTCGCCTGATACCAGAGAGTGACTCACATAATAAACCGGTCTGTGAACTTCTTCCTGAATAGTAACTAGAGATGCGATGACGGCAACTTCTTATACTACTAGATACAATCCCAAAGGTTCATCACAAGTTGGGTTCACCATTACAAGGGGAGTACTCAAGTAAGTTTTCATATCTGAGAAGGCCCGATCACATTCTTCGGTCTAGTCTAGATAACTCGCTTTTCTTAATACTCTGAAAAAGGGCAAGGCCGATCCGTGAATTTAGAAATAAATCTACTTAACGCAGTCAGACGGCCAGTAAGCCTCTGGAATTCTCTCTTGTTCCTGGGGGGTTTCATATCAATAATAGCTTGCACTTTCTTAGAATTAACCTCTATGCATTTCTCTGAAACGTAAAATCCTAAGAACTTGCCACTTCGGATTCGAAGCAGCACTTGTTCGGATTCAGTTTGAGTTTATATTTGAGGCATACTTCGAAACAGCGAGACAAATAAAAAATATGGTCTTCATCATTCATAGACTTAACAATCATATCATCAACATACACTTTCATCATATGGACTATCATATCTTTAAAGATTTTATTGACCAACATTTGGTATGTTGCTCCAGCGTTCTTTAAGCCAAATGGCATAACCACATAACAGTAAACACCATCTTCGGTCATGAATAATGACTTCTTCTGATCTTCTTCAACAAGGAACATCTGGTGGTACCCGGAGTAGGCATCCATGGTACTCATCATTGTGCTGTCGGCCACATCATCCACCCAAACGATCGATATGTGGTAGAGGGAATGGATCCAACTCCCAGCTCTTGTTGACGTCGGTGAAGTCAATGCACATCCGCCACTTCCCATCTACTTTGGTGACCACCACTGGGTTTGCAACCCATTCAGTATAGTGAATCTCTCGGATAAACCCGGACAACATCAATTTGTTCACCTCAGCCCAGATAATTTCAATTTTTCCATGAGAATAGCGTCTCCTTTTCTACCTAACAGGCTTAGCTTCGGGCTCAGTGTTGATCCGATGTTCACTCTCGGACTGGTCAACCCCCGAGACATCGTCCGAGGTCCAAGCAAATATATCCATATGGCTTCTCAGCAAGCGGACCAGTTCTTCTTCAAAGCAGGGGCCAGATGTGACACGATGCGTGTAGTCTTGGTCGAATCCTTTTCGACCAAATTAATCAGTTTGAACCCCACAAGTTCCATTGCCTGCATCGTGTGCGGCGGCTCTTCAAGCGTATCCACCCGGGTCCTCTTTGGAGGTGCCAACGTTCGGCACAAGCTCATACAACATTGTCTTGCTATCTTTTGGTCCCCCTTTATAGAAATAACTCCATGAGAGGAGGGGAACTTGAGCATCATATGATAAGTAGAAGGGACCGCCTCAAACTTACTGAGACCAGTCCGTCTAAAAATGGCGTTGTAAGCCAAGTCGACTTCAACGATAATGAATTCCAAGATTTCTGATCGGTCCCTAATCGGATCTCCCAAAGTGACCGGGAACAGAATTTTCCCACACGGGATGACACTCCTCTGATCGAATGCCCAGAAGGTTATATTAACAATAGGGAGATCGTGAGCATCGACTCCCAACATGTCGGCTACTTTGCGCTTCATCAGATTGCACGAAGCCCCGGTATCCACCAAAATCCTGTGGACCCGATGATTAGCAATAATCCCGGTTATGATAAGAGGATCATCACACTGGTCAGTGATTCCTTCACGATCAGCAGGAGTGAAGGTTATATCAGGGTCTTCGTAAGAAGAATACCGCTCAGCCGCGTCATATTTCACCAGCGCTACAGATTCTAAACTCTTAGCGGAGTCTCCGCGCGCTGCTCTCTTTCGGTCCCAAACCAATTCATTGATGTGTACTCCTCCGGAGATAACATAAATATCTTTGGTCACTGCTCGCTCTGGTGGGGCAGCCTCATTAGTCGGAGGTTGTGCACCCACCGGAGCGGAGGAGGAGGAGGATTCCCCTGCCTCCCTCCTTCATTCTGCTGGGCCCTGCCGCCTCAGCCCGTCCTTCTTCTTCTTCGGCCCTGGCCACGATTCTCTCGACAATGCTGGCCCCTTTCTTGTTATCGGGGAGGAGACCTTTTATTCTCCGTTCTATCATTGTAATTTCGGGGCTTTCCCCGATTATCTCTTCCCATCGACATGTGACGATCGTCACCTTGATGGCCCCTTCGGGGAGATTCAGCACACTTGCCCTTATGATCATTCTGATCGGGCCTCTCCTTATTCATCACCGCTAGTGTCTTCTGCAGCAACAGGCACTTTAGCGTCAGATGATCGCTATTATGATGTAACTCGCAATACATCCGTTTATCTTCCCACTTCGGGCGAACATTCTTCTTAGTTACAGCAGCTACTTCTCGCGGCTCCTTCTTAGGTTACGAAACCCTATGATCACCTATAGGTTCATAATTCTCCACTGGCTTCCGGAAGTTCGATCCTAAAGTCTAATCCACCTTAATATATTTATTGAATTTTTGAAGAAGCTTACCCAAGATGGATGGGGGACTTTTCACAAGGCTGGCAGATAAGCCGCACGGTCCCAGTACTTGCTGTAAGATATCAATCTTATCTCTGAGCTCCAATTTGATACCCGAGGCTATTCGGTTGAACTTCGGAGCGGTCCTATATTTGGTGCGAATTGCTCAAGGAAAGCCAGTATGAAACCTCCATACAACTGTATGGATTGGGCCGACAAATTCTTAAACCAGGTTCGGTCATCGCCTTGTAAACATGCCGCGAAGATACGGCACTTGAGAGAATCAGAGGCCCGAACCGTACCCATGCGTAACTCGAAGTCCGTGACGTGATCAATGGATCACCGTAGCCTCTAAATATCGGCAACCCCTCCGGGTTGCGATAATGTTGATCTGGGACTGCCGCCCAGATCTCCTCCGTAAAAGGGAGTATCAGATCTCCCAAAGCAGCTGAAACACCGCTAGATGGCTGGGATGACGTTTGGGCGGCATGCAGATTATGCCACCAATCGTCATCCTTACTCCTTTTAATAGGGGTCTCAATGGCCCTATCGAATAAACCAGAATTTCGCCGCAAGTAGGGCTCGAAATCCCTCCGTGCACGCAGAGCTTCCAACTCCTTGGTGAGCTCATCGATACATTGCTGCATGTGCTTCTGGTTAGTCTCAAGAGCGGGAGTTGGAACTCTAGTTGGGGGAGGTGGAGTAGAACGATACCTCGGCCTCCTCATAGTTACTCCGCATCTTATAATCTCCTCTTCATTGGAGCTGCACTCTTCAGGGTCACTCTCCTACCCTGTGTTTGCGGGAACATGGCTTGTTACAGCCGGTGGTTCTGTTCCACTTTTCTCCGACATAATCTCCAATACCACCTTCTAGACAACAGCCTCCAGATTCTGCAAAGAGAATGTTGGGGTTGGAAGACTGTTGGGAAGCACGTCAGTGTCATTCGTCGAAGTTCCAGTCGCCTTGCCTTTGATTATCCTATCCCAATGAGAAACCTCAAATGGGGATTAGAAAATCGTCTCAACGGACGGCGCCAAACTGTTGTAGTTAGAAAATCAGGGGTACCAACAGTCGTCTGATTTGTAATAAAACGAACTCGGTTTGAATTTGTATAAATGTGGGAAACAATTAAAAATGAAAGGAAAAGATAGGCACAACGATTTTAAATTGGAAAATCCCTCGTAAAAGGGGAAAAAACCACATGACTAAAAGCAGGAAACACAGAGTTTTTTAAATTGATGGCATTATCATAGCCCAATTTATGCAAAATTATCAATATTTTGATTAACATTATTATTTTACCACTCACAATTTTTTGTTTTTTTATATACCACTGAATTTACTTTATTATAATACTAAATTTACTTTATCAAATTGATTGGATATGTACTTTGTTATAATGAAAGGATTTAATAATATATGTATTATATTTTTGAATTATTTATATGCTAGTGTATTGTTTTTAAAATATTATACGTTTATTAAAATTCAGTATATGAAACTAAAAAACTCATACACACAATTAAATAAATTATATTATACATTAAAATACATTCAATAACAATACACAAACCAAGTTGACAATTTTTGGATCAATAGTTATTATATTACGTCAAGATTTACGTAATCATACCTTTCTATTTTATTAATAGATGAGGAAAATAAAAAAAATGAAATGTGAGAAGATGGGATATGTGATTAGGCAAATCTTAAGTCTATTAATAATATTAGTTCAAATTTTTTTAATTATAATTATATTTTTCCATTCATTTTTTTGTATATAATATCAATTTATTTAATTTGAAATTCATTAGTTATATATTAAATTTTAATAAGAAGTATAATTTTGAACAAATAATACTGAAACATGTTTAAATGTAACTATCAAATATTAATTAATAATTTCATTATAAATAATATTTGATATGTTTTATATCTTTTTTTCTATATAATATTAATTTATTTAATTAAAGTTTAAATTTTATTAGTTTATATATTAAATTTGAATATGTAAGTAAAATAAAGATGTCTACGTACAATCAAATCAGTGTTATTTTGATTAAAGAAAAGTTGTCAGTGGCAAAAGAATGAAATAAAAAAAGTACCCTTATTAATGTAAAAGATTGACTCTGGCAATATTATATAAATTTTTTTTCCTAGGAAACGCTCTTAGCTGATTAATTAATCAAACAGTTCATTACAAACAGAAGGCTTATGAAAATAACAAGGGAAAAGAAAGCACAGAGAATTTCGACAGAGTAACAGTATATTCTTAAGTGTCCAAAAGGTCCTCCTGAGCTTGTCTTCTAGCTCAGTATTTATAAAGATGGAAACGCGTGTGGATCACACCCCGTAACCGCCTCTGACAAGGTCGTTTTCCCATGCTGGGAAACGTGGTTGGGCCCGAAGCGCTAACTGCGTGAATAGACCCGAAGCGTGGAACACATGTGGATGCCCGGAGCGTGGGGTGCATGGGATGTAACTGTTTTGGACCAATGTGAAGAGTCGGTCCTCGAGTATTTCTGATTACGCCTAACTCCAGCTTCGGTCGTGAAATACTAGTGGGCCTTTTGGCCGACTATTCCAAATATGTCAGGTTAAGGATTCTGGGCCACGCGAGTTCGTCTTTTGTCATCTGGGTTGGCTCAATACGATTGGGTCTTACCCATTACGGAGTACCCTGTCCTTGAGCCCTCATCAAATAGTAAAACATATTTTAGCAACACGACATTATATTCGTGTAATTAAATTATTTATTATGACACATCACACATCGATCAATTGGGATTTTAAAAGAATAAAGTATAACAAGCAAATTATATTAAATTTTGAAATAAACATAAATATATATGTAAGAGTTGAATTATGGCAAAGAAGTGAAATGTATTAGGGAAACACATTTTCAGTCTCAGTTGTTTCATAGTTTTAATAAATTTAGTCAACATAGTTTGATATTTTAACAATTGAGATCCCCAAATTTTTTGCATGACAAAACATGTCACTATATTTTAGGTGGTTTGACAAAACTAGTAATCAAAAGTCTCTATGTATGTGGCACAATTGATCATCCTATTTATTTGACTATCACAATTGAAGTATGCAAACTTTAAATAGCTAATTTCAATCCTCTACATTTAATGTATTTGTCAAATTAAATCTCTAACATTGTTAATAGTCCCAAACATTTGAAAAAACGTGTACTTATAGTACCCATAGTTGACAAATTCGAATGTCGTGTTGCAAAGGAAGACCATAAATATTATCGAATTTGATTTTTAAAAAAAGCTTTATACAATCATTTTTTATATAAACAATGTAAAATAAATAATATTCAAATTGTTTTATTTGTTCATTGTGTTTGTGTTTTCGTCAAATAATGAACTAATAATAACAATAAAATTCAACATAATTTCGAAATATGAAAATTAATTAAATAAAAAATATAACATAGAATTATGTCTACCTCATATATAATGCTCACATATTGTCATTTATATAAATTTTCGTTTTATATATAAACTAAATATTAATTTATATTTATAATTTAATGAAATGAAATGAAAATCAAACAAATTAATATCATAAAGTTAAAATTATATCCAGTTTCATACAGGTCCCATTCGAATTGGATGAACTAGCAAAAATCAGTCTGCTTTTCAATTTCTAAACTTAATAAAATAAATAATTGAGCATTTTTATAAAATGATCCATTGGGTATAGTCGATCCAATAATTTTTTAACGTTTAGATTTAAATTAATTATTAATTTATGTGATATTACTTTTTAAAAATATAATAATTAGTATACATCGTCGCTATAGTGACATATACTAAACGTATCGCTATATCGATCCGTTTCAATATGAAATTTCGGATTGTAATGAATCAGATAAGGTTTCGTACCAATTTCGATTAGAACCAGTAAACAGGTCAAAACCGGTTTGATTTTCAATATTTAACCTTAATGACAATGTTAATGGTACTTAAATTAGGCATGACAATTTGGGTTATCCACCTCGCTAGCCACCAGATAATTGCCCCGTTCAGGACGTATTTGGATAGTTAAACAGTTATGGATGTGCGATAGATTGTAAAATAACTTACCCGCATTAAAAGGGGAGGTTAGTGGTTTTACTCGTCTCGTATACAAAATCAATTATCCGTTTATATTTGATTATATATACTTAAAAATTTACCTTAGATAAAAAAATTTTAATTCAGGTTTTGCATTTTTAAATGAAAAATCATTGAATATTATATCATTTTCATTGTGTATATTAATATATATTGCACGGGTACTTCAAATTTGAGAATTTCAAGCACCGAGTGCATGTTGGGTATGCGGATTCACACACCCATACACATATTTTTTAAAAAAATTAGAGTTAATGACAGTGAGATAAAAAGCTATGCAGAAGCTCTTGTGGGTGCAGAATGGGTAACCAATGGTTAACAGTTAATTTAGAGGTTAACCATTGGATTTGGCGGAAAGAATAATCGGTGGTGTATGAATGAGATATGGCGGGGCGGGGTGGAGAACATGTAGACGGTAAGTTAAATTGGGCGGATAGCGGTTGTTATGGTCTCTTTTAGGGGGTACCAACAGTCACCCGGTTCGTCAGCCAACGAACTCGGTTTTGATTTGTTTTTTATGGGGAAAACGATTAAAATTAGAAACAATAAAGAGGCGCAGCGATTTATAGTGGAAACCCCAGGAATTGGGGAGAAAACCACTTGACTAATAGCGAATTACGCTCATAGCATGTTCACTAATCAAACAATCCAGACAGAATACAGCAGAGGTTTAATGAAAATGACAAGGAATAAGAAAGCAGAAAGAACTTCGGCATGGTAACGGCCTGTTCTTATGCGTCCAAAAGGTCCTGCTATTTCCGTCATCGCGCTCTGTATTTATAGAGTTAGTGGCGTGTGTAAATCACGCTCTGTAACCGCCTCTGACAGGTTTGTTAGAGGTTGTTGTCGCGCGATGTAAAACGAGGTCAAGACCGAGGCTTGGTCTGCGTGATCGGGCCCGAGGCGTGGTAAACGTGTGAAGGCCCGAAGAGTGGAAAGCGCGGGTTTGTAACCGTTTGGACCGAACCACAGAGCTAGTTACCAAAAAACGCTTTATTTCGCCAAGGTCATATTCGGTCCTCTCGCAGAACATCGGGCCGCTTTTCGTTAAGTGTATTAATGGGCTGCACAAGTTCTCTTCCACCATACAGATCGGTCCAATTGTTACTGGCCTCCTCCGTTGCAGGGTGCCCGATCCTAGAGTTCTCATGAGTAGCCCCTCGGGCTAGTGTGTTCAGGCCATTTCCCTCCAAAATCTTCTAACTTGGTCTTCAATCCTTTCAGGATAACCTTGTTAGATACCTCCGTAAGTCCATTAGTTTGGGGGTGGGCTACTGACGAGAAATGTTATATGATGCCCAACTTGGTGCATAGATCTCGTATGCTCTTTCCACGGAACTGAGTCACATTATCTGATATGAGCGCTCGGGGAACCCCGAAGCGGCTTACGATATTTCTCCATAAGAAGTGTTTGACCACCTTCTCTGAGATGATGGCTTCTGCTTCAATCCACTTCGAGTAATACTCCACCGCTACGATACAAAATTTTCTTTGCCCTATTGACCGAGGGAAAGGTCCGAGGATATCGATCCCCCATCTGTCAAACGGACAAGGCAATGGGGTAACCGATAAGGGAGCCCCAGGCAACTGCGGGATCGGAGCATGATGCTGACATATGACGCAATGTTTAGTGTATTTCTTGGCATCCGCAAGCAATGTTGGCCAAAAATATCCAGCTCTAGTGATGGCGGTGGTATAAAGATCGAGCCCCTGAATGAATGCCGCATATCCCCTCATGAACATAAATCATGAAGGCTTCAGCCTCAATAGGGGATAAGAAGCGCAGAAGCGGGCCCTCGAAACTCTTTTTAAACATGCGTCCGTCAACTATAATGAATCTCTTATCCCGAACTTCTATTTTTCTGGCCTCAGACTTATCTTCAGGGAAATAGCCGTTTGAAAGGTATTTAATAAAGGGGTCCATCCAATTGGGTTCCCGATGAGATTCAGTAGCGTTAATATTCAAGCCCTGGAGTTCATGTCATAGAGCCCCGATCTCTTCAATAGACTGTTCGGTCACTGATATCTCGACCGAAGGTCGGTTCTGGATGTGGACCGAAATAGTGCTCGGCTCTATGTCAGGTATGCCCGCGGCCAATCTGGCGAGTGCATCGGCAACCTTATTTTGCTCTCGTGGCACGTGGTCAAGAGAAAGCTCACTAAATTTTTTGGATAATTCCATGACTTTGGCACAATATAACCTCATCATCGGTTCATGAGTTTCAAATCTCCCTGCGAACTATTCCACTACTGACTTTGAGTCTGAGAAAATTCACACTCTGCTAACTCCCATTTTTCGAGCCAAGGTCATTCCCGATAATACAGCCTTATATTCTACCACATTATTTGTTCCAGCAAAGGAAAATTTGACTGCGGAATGAATAAGGTCACCTTGTACCATTGTTAGGGTAATGTCTGCTCCTCTTCCTCCGAAGGTCGACCCATCTACGTGGATCGTCCATCGATCATCCTCTTGGTTAAGATATATGGCCGATCGGGTCATTTCAACCACAAAGTCGGCTAGGACCTGAGCTTTGATCGCCCTTCGGGGCAAGAATTCCATATACATAGCGCTGAGTTTGATAGCCCATTTTGCCAATCTCACATTCAAATCCTTTTGTTTGAGGACCACCTTCATAGGCTGATC